>JAIPRM010002022.1:0-33089 GCA_025469315.1 Stegophylla sp. TES_Ste_2020 | reverse complement strand
AAGTATTTCTATACGAAAAGTTGTACACAGAAAAAAAAAAAAATAAACATCATTGTAAAAACACTAGCTTCTTCACTTCATTCAGAATCTAAAAAAAAAAATATATTGGTTTTCGCGTTCTCTGCCATACGGCATATGCAATGACAAGGTATATTCAAAATTTGTTTTGTGAGGAAAAAAAAAAGCTCAACAAGTCATGATGTACTTTATTTTGAAAATAAAAAGGTGGCGGCAACCCTGGTCATATATAGTAGCGATTGTCGTAGAAAGAAATAGGCGAGTTTGAAATACGCATTAATTGAGTTTTTAAAACAATAAACTTAATATTGTTTGTTATACATTTCTCTGCATTGCGAAAGATTTGTTAAAGTACCCAATCGTTGTGGTTTACATATTTCGTTCCGAGTGGATATTATTGTTCTGTATGTTGCCCAGAAATACACTGCACACAACAAGTGTTTTTCACAAACGTCTTCGCGATCATTTTATCGATCAGACATAACTCCTTCGTTGAGAGGGAATGAAAAAAAGGTAAACGCATAAATTACGAAATGGGGGGAAAAAAAAAACAAACAAACAAACAAACAAACGGACACCAGACGCGCGTTCGATTTGTATGCGTCTTGCACTCCACGTGCTTACAACCCCGTTCGCGGAGAGACACCAAGGTTGGTGTACTTGTTATACGCGCGTATAATTGTCGTGTAAGAGAAACAGATTGCGTCGCGCACGCGTTCAATGCCGTCGTCGTAAATAACGCGTGCGTCCGATGTCGCAGGAATTTCGTACTGTTGGTGCGAGTGAAGTCGTAAAACCGACGGAAGCGTTTATTATTATATCGAACGGTAACGCCGCCGAGTCGTATCACGCAATACTCTCGTTTTAAACAATTGAAAATCCAATCAAAATACTTACTTTTATTATTATCATTCGTATAAAGTATGTAGGCTCCTGATCCGGCGGAAAACATAGAGTAAAGACTATATAGAGGGGCCATACCGTATACTTGTTACGTGTAGTGAATTGAAGCAATCAAATGGAATACGCTAAGAGTGACCATTTTGAGAAAAATAAAATTGTTTTTCTTATTTGGTTCGTACCACTTTAAATTTTCATATTATTTTAATATATTTATATTAGCTTCGAAATTTTAAAGTATGATAACAGTTCCTTATCAGTGATCCGATTGAGCATGGTATACAATATTATTTCGATACGGTAATTTGATTCTTTTCAATAGGTCACCCTAAGCGTATTCCATTTCAATGCTTCATTTAGGTATACGTATGGCCACGGGTACGGGGAGAGGTAAGTCTCTCCTCCGCAAATACACGATGCAACGTAATCCAAACTGTAAATAAATGTATGTCAAAAGAAATTTTTCTGGGTAGAAAAATTAATTTTAAATGGAAAAAATAAATGCTTACCTATTACGAATTTCAAATTTAAAGGACAAGGAACATGATTTACGGTTCGGATTCATTATATAATCATGGGGGCAAACCTCTTCGCAGTCCTTTTACAACCCCTCCGAGTAAAAGACTGAAATCCACCCTGTCTATGCACGGCATAGATTCATGTAATAGTGATGTCTGAAGTTATTTTAACATCAAAATAAGGACATTTGGATTTTGTTGATCGAGAGAAATACGTTTTGCTTAACTATAACTCGTGCATTGACCCAAACGAACATAGTTATTTACTTACTATTTTAATATTGAATTTGATTTTATCTTCTCTACGATCGTTGACTCACGTATAAATTATAATATAATATAATTTTATGTATAGCGGTAATTCGCAGCACTGCAATGGATTAATCTATTATAATTACTACGACGAATATGAGTAATACATTATATTCCCGTTTAAAAGATCCGTAATGCGATATGAACGAGTTTAAGTCGTGACATGAGGTATTCCGAGATAAAATCTCGACAGTCGCATTAAGTTTTCGAAACGAAAATTATTACTAAAATTGAAATGTTTACTTACTCCGATGTTGTTCATTATGACGTATTTACTGGTTTTTTTTTTTTTTATTTATTTATTCCGTGATATACTAGGTGTATGACGAAGATCTGACAATTTTACACTGAAATTGCATTGAAATATATCAGATCTTCGAGATACACCCTGTATATTTCAATTTGTATTAAAAAAAAAAAAAAAAGACGATTATGAATGCCCGATTTATATGAGCACGTGGTATGAGATATATGTTACATGCGATACAAGTTTTACACAATTCAACAAACATCAAGGCCAGATTTGTGAATTTTCAGGGTGAGAATATAATATCTTAACTTCAAAATTACAATGCTTTTTATAGGTACTGTGCAGTATAATCCATTTTAATTAACGATATATGTATAATATATACAAAGCAAGGTCAACGGTTTTCTAGTAAAAAAAAAAAACGATTGTTGTGGTCACATCGGATTTGCATTATAGTCCGTGTTGTCTCGTGGGTTAACGCGTCGGGTCAACCGTGGGCGGTAGCTGCTGCGTGCAGTATAGTAGAAGAATAAAGTCGCTGATTCGGATAAAATCGTCGGTCGTTAAAAAAATATATTTTATCGTCGGTAATTTTCAGTCATCGAGCATCTCGCGACAGAGAGAGCCATTTCGAGACGAAATACGTTCGCTACGACGACGTACCTACACGTAGTTCGCCTATATATATATATATATAGGATAAAAACCCCCCATAGTATAATAACCCGTCGGAATGTACCTGCCTACTACATATTTTTTCGCATTGTTTTTTTTATTATTGCTCATAATAAGACCTATACATAACGACTCGGTTCTCTCAAGTCGTCGTTGTCTCTATGCGGTATGTACATGACTTCTACGTAATAGAACAGTTATTTTCAATAGAGGCTCGAACAGCTTTTAAAACATATTATTATCATTAGATAATTTAAATTATTATATTATTTAATTATGATTAACAGTGTTCCGTTGCAGCCCGTGGACTTATTGATTATATTATATTTAACACGATAGTAATATGCGTGTAATATTTTCTGCCGTATTGCGTTCATAGAGAATATAAAAAATATAAAGAGAGGCCATACCGTATAGTGTTACACATAGTGAAGTGAAGCAATCAAATGGAATACGCTAAGAGTGATCGTTTTGAGAAAAATAAAATTATATTTCTTATTTGGTTGGTACCACTTTAAATGTTCATATTATCATACAAAAACAACAAATTAATTTTAAAGTATGATAAAAGTTCCTTATCAGTGATCCGATTGAACAAGGGATACAATATTTCGATACGGTAATTTGATTCTTTTCAATAGGTCACTCTAAGCGTATTCCATTTCAATGCTTCATTTAGGTAAACGTATGGCCACGGGTTGATTACGTTTTCATCGAGATTTGTTAACAATCGAATTCGCTGCTAATGACTTATACGTACTTATTTTTAAGGAAATCAAATTAAGCCGGTTCTCGTATCCATAATAATTCGGGAGAAATACAGAATTCTGTGTCCAAAACGTTTTCTCAAAATATGTAAATTTAAGCTTCAACAGGACACTGTAAACGCGGTTTAAAAACATTACTATAACTATATAACATACGGTTCCTGCGCGGGGCGGACAAACGACGGAAGACATTTTATTTTGCACCGTCCGGTCCGGGAGAATGGATTTTGAAAAATCTGCACAATGGAAGTCGAGTTTCGGTGTATTGACCAAAGTGATGACGCGAGGATCGGTCGTGCTGGACGACGACTCTATTAGACACTCTTTCGTCGTTGGCCATCCCACGTTCTCGTGACCGTATGGTTTGCGTTTCTTTTTTGAGAAAGGCACCGTTATACTTGTAGCTGTGACGGAACATGAAGTTAATCCGGCTAGAGTTAAAAATTTAGGTGACTCAACACCAATAAATTATCTTTACCAGAATATTTGAACGAAACATTTTTCTACAGAACCTTGATATTCCATTACTTCAGCAAATTGTTAAAACTTTTTTGCTAAATTTACAATAATATAAATTATACAAATAATTGCTCGATTGAAACAATATCGAAGAACTGTGATTTTAATTGTAATTAGGAGAAAATCGCATTTTAAAATACCACGTAGAAATTAATAATAACATTAATACATAATGATTTACAGAATAATTTAAAACATAATAATTTAAACATTTCTTTGGGATATAATTTATTTACTCTGTTAATGAGTCTATCTTTTGTTTCGTTTTAACGATATGTATTCGCGGCACTCATTTATATTTGGGTGCATATTTGAAATCAGCAAGTCCTGCATTGTTAATTAGATTTAAATGCCTCATTAGTCCATAAAATTTTATGCAATATAATATTATTAAATTTCACTTTAGTGTTCTGTTTTTATTCAAAACCAACAGACGGTTGGTGAGTGTAGTAATCCATAATGTAAAATGTCGATATTTTCCACAGCTCTGTGGCGTACACAGGTCATATTGATATTGTTAAAAACATGACGCGTGACTTCTCGCAGCTTATTTCGTCCTTTTTTTTTTTTACGATCTATGAGAGTTTTTAAAGTCGTGACATAACTCATTTCGAATCTCCGCGTAATGTCGGGGGGTATTAATAACTCTTCTCGTAATAGGTACTTATCTCTTGACGCCGCCGTCGTCGTGAATTGTTTTTTTTATTTATTTTTTCGTTTTTACGGGCGAATTTCAGAGATGGATGATCCTCGACACACACACACACACACACACACACGAGCAGAGTCCGCGGAACCCGGGGTTTGATGACCTCACACCACTATTATCATAATGCGATTTTATGCGCGTGGGCTCGGCAAGGATTTTTCGGCCTACGCTCGCCATATATATAAGTATACTCACAACACACGACACACGTCTGCGGCTGTGTACAGGTGTACCTGTTGTGTGTACTAACTGCTCTGCACACACACACACCACGCACTCATACTAATCGCGAACACGACTTTAATTTTTTCATCATTCCTATACGATGATAATAATAATAATAATATATATTAGCACGGGTGTGTGCGCGCGATGCGGTCATCGGTATGTTATTTACCATAAAACATATTATATATCATTGCCCCGTCGCGTAGGTGTGTATATAGGTAGGTAGGTAGATTTATAATATTATATACATGTATAGGGTACCCATTTCGCGCGTCTCCCCACGCGCCATATAGTAATATTATTATTTTTATAATAACGATTTTCGTTTTTTGCGCGTGGGTTGACTTGTGCGGGGACGACTTGCCGGATGTAATAATGATAATAGTAATAATAATTTAGCATAATCGCGCGCGGAGGATTGAACACATGCGAACGGGCGAAAACGGGTTTTGGATTTTCTATGCGCGACAATGAACCGCGAGCGCGGTAATCGCTATAGGAAATTAATTGCATAATATTATAGTTTTGTACGTCACGCGTCGTACCCACTTGTGGATATACACGTCCGATTTGGTGGGGTGTGTACGCTTACTGTTTCCAGACGGCCATTTTTATTTTTTCTCCTGCGCGGGGGAATACGCGAAAACATATTTTGGTGCGACTACCGCAAATTTGGTGCACGACATCGAGTTAAGCACTTGCTTATATTAAAGATTGGACGATCAAAAAAAAAAAATCAATATACTTACATTATTATAGTCGAAAAATTCGAAAAATATGAATTAGAAAACAAAAATCATTAAATGAGCATGTATACTTATTTATAAAATAACAATAATAGTAATTGGGTCTATTTCTTCGAAAAGTGGCGAAGATTTTTTTTAAGCTTGTAAAAAGAATAATAAAATTTCAAAAATTACACTTATTAATATCTACTAATTGTATTTATGGTTCAATATTATTTATTTCACACCCATTCCATCAAAAACATTTTCACACATTTTAATCAAAAAAAAAAAAAAAAAAATTATTTAGATAACAATATGAAAAACATGCTCTTAAAATACAAATACGAGTATAAAAAAAATATACACTTACCTCTCCTGATACCTGATGATTAAATCAAAATTTGCCACATTATCAATGTGTTTTACCACGAGTCAACGGCTAACGAGTATAATAATAACGCATATTGTTTCATATCGGTTTTTATTAATTTTTATTTACTAAACGCCATTTTCGAAATAAACTCCATAAAAATCTATGTATTAGTGTAGCGTTTTTAGTAATATATATATATATAATATATATATTCCTAAATGTTATTCATGTAGTATCTTCAACAAATTCGTTGTGTCATGTCATTTGTGTTTGTTGAGAAAGTAATTTATACGTTCAACTGTTTTTTTTTTTTTTTTTTTTTTTTTAACAACACAAGAAAATAAATCGTAACCTAATGTCAGTAACAGTTGATGAAGGCTAGTGATTTCTAAGAGTGTAATGGTTCATTATAAATGATTTCCACCAATTCAAAAAAATAACCGTTCGGAAAGGGGGCTATGATAGGTTTTTTCCCTTATAGGCAACACGATTTCCATAGAACGGTGCGGGCACCCATGATAGAACGAAGAAGAAAACACCACAACTAATTATTTTGATTTTACAGGTACTGACTATAAAAAAAAATAGATCTAATACTACTATTGTTAATACTACTCTAATGAACTTCCTGTTTTAAATGCGTGTAAAGGAAAGTCGTGATATTATAATGTCAGTTTTGCCCTCAACATTGTATTAGAATATACGCCGTTGTTGTGGATCACGCAATACGACGATTCTTATCAAAGTGAAAGGGATTCGACTTACACCGGTGTGGTGCGGATAATCTAAACCGCGCGGTGAAAGATATTGCGATTATTTCATCGGGATTTTCAGACTATACGTCATTCTATAATGGTGTATTACGATCAACGGCGTTCGGGTCGATCTGATTTAGGTGAAAATTACGTCGTGCAAGAGTGGTGTAGTGTCTCGTTTATTATAATGCAATGAATTCAATGACGACGTTTTTAATATTCTATAGAACAATAATAATTATTCATTTCATTTCGAACGGAAAAATAGAGAAAAGTACCATCGCATCCTTGAAATATTCCAAATTCCAAAATATCCCCGTTATAATTATCCTTTTTTACAAATATTATTTTATTTTTGATAGTATAAACATTTAAAAATTGCCCCTGAAATATTTTGCATTGAATTTCATTGTCAAATCAGCAGCCTATCAATACAATTTTGAATTGAACAAAAAAATACTCGTGTTTATTAGATTTAAATTAATAATTTTTAAACGTTATTCCTCAGTTTCAAAAATAATAACTAACGTTGAATAAACAATATAGTTTATTTTAAATTATTTCTCATAATTCAAAATATTTTTTTAATTTTTGAATTGGTATGATTAAATGATGTTTTAATATGCAACAGTATACATAAAAATGGGATAATTTTAATATAGGTTTATTTAGTTTGAGGGATATTACGAGAGGCAGTCGTAAAATTGTTATAAAAAAAAAAACTGCGGTGAGAAATAGGCGTTTGCTCGACACCGCCTATAATTTGTGTCTTTAATCTCAATATACTTTGCTTTATAAACTCGTGGTCTTACGTACAAAAAGCAAAAAAAAACAATAGTATTTCTTTCGTGTCCTTGCGGTCAATATCGTATGGGCGCGTCCACTGCTATAGCCATGAAAACAAAATTCAGGTGCCTCAATAAAAATTTGGCATCGAAAAATATTATGCGAATAACAAACGCAGGTACGCAGCTAAAGGTTAGATTAGGTTAGGCCACCCAAACAATTTTTTTTAATGTACTCAGGATGAATCAAGTGTTCATAGAATTTCAAATCGAACGAAAATCATTGGCGATTGTCAAAAAATATATTTGACGACGATATGAGTGAGAATGTATAAATATTAAAATAAAAATTTAGTACCGAAACTATATGTTAAATAATAATTGGTCTGCGCATTGAAATATTGCTATATTACTGATAATAAGACACACTTGTGTTTTTTTTTTCAAATTTTAAACTGAAACTCATCACGCGACGGAGTCAATGGTTTGCGTTCTGATTGGCCACTTTGGATTGATTTCGGCCCGGGTTTTGTCCACTCTACCTGCTACGTTCCCGTTGAACACGACGCGAACGACGTGAAAAATGAAAAGCTGACAAATATGTGTAATAATATTCGTGCGTTTTTTGCGCCGCCGCCGCCGTTCCTCCTTCGTATAGTAACGCGTTAATTATTATTTAAATATTTCGTTCGTTCGCACAGGCGTTTACCGCGGGCGCGCACGCGCGTGCGAGACGACAACAATAATTTTACAATATTAAAATAATAATAATTGTAATAGTGGTTCGTTAAAACGCGCGACTGTGTTAATAATAATAATAATAATAATAATAATAATATTATTATTCAGAGTAAAACAGCGCTCGGCTTCGAAATTACCATCACCGCGGAAGCGAACAATGGCCATTAATATATCTGCACCGTCGTCGTTTGTTTGTATATTATTATTATTATTATTATTGTTATTATGTACGTCATACGGGCTGTTGTGTGTGTGTACACGAGTATATTCTCGCGCGCATACTCATACAAAATGTACTACGTTTTTACGGCGCGGCGCGTGTGTTGAGGAAGAACGCGGGAGGAGTAGTTGCATAAGTAGGTCGCAGCAATTAGCGCGGCGATAGAGCGGCGGCGGCGTTGGTCATAGGGAAAAAGTGAAAGTGAAACAAAAGGATGAAGATAATACTTTTGCACTGTCCTATATGTACAGCACCTATACACAATCCTCTGTGCATGAATTCGGTAGGTAGATAGGGTTTTTTTTTTTTTGAACATTTCGTTCGCTTATAAAAAAAAAAAAAATGGCGTTTTTTTTTTTTTACAAATATTGTCGTCGTTGTCGTTATTATTATTATTATTATTATATATAGCGGCTCGTGTAACACACACACACAGCGCGTTATCACTTAATCAACAAACGACATGTATTTTAGATTCTGAACGAAGTGAAGAAGCTAGTGTTATTACAGTGATGTTTATTATTTTTTTTTTCCGTGTACAACTTTTCGTATGGAAATACTTGTCCGAAAGTTTCGATCAGTAACTTTTTGAAATCGGATTTGCCTCTAGATTGTACTTTGAAGAGGTTATTTTTTTGAATTTCTCAATTCTTCATTTTTTTTTTTTTTTTTTTTTGGAAAACCTACTCAAAATTTGACAAAAACGACTCGGAAACCATTATTTTTCGTTCCGAACTATATACCTACTATAATCGTTATTATAAAAAAATAATAATAAAATTATATACACAGATATTGTTTTTGGGCAAAAAATTAATTTTAATTTTTTTTTTTTTCAGGTAAGTTCAATGGAAAAAAGTGGCCAATAGTTAGTGAGTGTACAATATATTTAATGATATTTTTACGATGATACAAAAAAATAGTGTTGGTACCGTTGTATCTAAAACTGTTGTATAGAATTTCAAATTTAAAAATTTAGATTCTAAAAAAAAAAGATGTTAACGTCATTTCTGCAGCACAATGCTGTTGTAATAATTTCCAAAAACAAAAGTCAAAAATTATTTATAGAACAAAAGTTATTTAATTTTTGTCAAATCGTACTGGAGCACCCTGTATACATATTTTTTTATTTAAACGACTTTAAAAGTCATAAATATGTTTAACAATTTTCACATAATAATTAATATTAAATGTATACTAAGCGTTTTAATGAATTCAAATTTTCAATGAAGTGGTTCTTACCCTTAATTTAAATTCTTAAAAATAAAGTCGAACGGTTTTAGACGTTTAAGACGTATGTCTTTTCATTGCAGTTGTTCAATTGTTTTTGTGTACTTTTATGGGAATTTTTAATGCATTTTTTTAATGAAATTATTTTTTAAGGCCTAATTGACATCCGAGCCCTAATTTTTATTATTATTATTATTATTATCCATACACTTGACATAACAAGCGTTGTTGCGGATAAATTCGATAATGCAGTGAGGCGTTTGTAGTCTGGCGTTTTTAATGTTTTTACTAGTAAACGTTTATTGAATGTTGTGTAACGTTATTTTTGTATTTTTTTTATTATAATAATTAATGGGGCATCCACCTACTTCTGCGCCGCCGCGGAGTACAACGTTCGCGTGTTTGTGCGAACGCATACCACCGTTGCCCCTCGTCGCGTCGTTACATCAACACGCACACTCACTCTCACACAAGTACACATAATATTATACACTCGCGCACACACACACACACACACACACACACACACACACACACACACACACACACACACGCATGCACACACACACCTATCTACACGAGACCGGCCTCGGAACAGACAGAC
Source organism: Stegophylla sp. TES_Ste_2020 (assembly GCA_025469315.1). Taxonomy (NCBI): domain Eukaryota; kingdom Metazoa; phylum Arthropoda; class Insecta; order Hemiptera; family Aphididae; genus Stegophylla; species Stegophylla sp. TES_Ste_2020. The sequence continues at coordinate 22,757 of JAIPRM010002022.1, read as the reverse complement.
AACAGATGGTGCGACATTGCGTATTTATTATGTTATGTCATAGGCATATAAGTAAATGGACTGCGCTTAGAGAGAGAGAGAGAGAGAGAGATCATGAAACCGATATTGAATGAGAGAGTTAAAAAAGTTGGGGGCATCCACGGAGGAAATAATTGAATACTTATTTTATTCCATGATATATATATATATATATGTAAATGAGTTTAAAAATATTTTAAAATTGATGACTTTTTAACATTCTCTATTACCTGTTTCACTGAATAGCGAATGCTAATAATTAATAATAAATAATAATTAAAACCAAAAAGTAATAACGTTAAATAATATTTTAATTTTTAACATTACTTATCGTTAACCGTTGTAACAAATATTAATGATGATTATCAATAATACTATAAATCTACACCACGGTCTTACCCGGCTGATAATATGTATCTGTGATAATCTATAAATCACAATAATTTCATGGCATAAATGAAAGAAGATAATATTATTTCTTTCATGAATGCCCCCAACTATATCCATCTTTCTCACTCAAAGTACATTTCAGATTCTGATAGACAGGTGGCGAGGAAAGCGCAGTCTATATATATTTATTATGTCTATGTGTTATGTATGACGACACACAGTACGTATACAGAGCGTGCCTATAATAAAAATACGGGGATAACTAACGATAAAAACGAGTCTTCCAGAAACGCTCTGTATTCTCGCATTCAAGACTCCTCCGTCGTCGTCGTCGTCGTCGTCGTTATCGTGACGTGAGTTCTCCTGCGATCCACAACGTTACGCCGATATCCATTTCTACCTCTGTACTTATTTCTTCTGTTTTTTCGTCGCCCATCCTCGTCACCCGATCAGCAGCTTTTGATTTTCCATACTAGTCACGTTGAACCAAGTACGTGTTGCATGCCGCGTGAGACAATATATTCGTTATCGTTGCGATGCAGCGTTACATTTTCTTTGAAATTGTAATTTATTTTACAAATTAGCAACCTTTTGAATAATAATCACATTCGTGTTCCGTGAAAAATCACTTGTATCCCTCGGTTACTGGTTAAAATAATGGACAAAGAGTAATAACAATTCTTAATACCACGTCCGAATGTATGAAATACGCGTTAAAAAACATCATGCGTGTGTACCTTATTATTTTCGTTAATTTATTTTGGGCAATAATTATTATAAAAACTAATCCTAAGATCATAAAATATATTATATAGTGCGTACGCGCTTGCGCGGAAATTATCGTGATGTATGCAAATATGTATATAAACATTATTAATCATTTCCATAATTTTACCATAAATACAAAGAGTAATAAAATATAATTTTATACAATTATATTTTATCTTTTAATTTCCGGAACTACGGAGATAAGCGATAAATTATTTTTGCTAATAAATTAACAAAATGAGTTCCGCGATAAACGTACCCGCGAGAGAATTAATATTTTCGTGTTCATAATAATTGAATCGTTATAATAGAAATAAAAATATATATTTGTAGGAATTTAAAATAGTTACTTAGTTTTTTGGCGTGGCATACACATTTTTTTTTGTTTTTATATATACAATGAATCGTTTTGTTTTTAAAACTTGCCAATATTCTGATCTACGCAAAATGTTGCAAGTATATGACATTGGTATAATATGTGAAGTGAGTATTACACACAGGTGCGTGTTCGGTTTGGTTCTGTTATGGTTTTTAATATTATTAAACGTGGTGTGTGTGTGTGTGTGTGTGTTTTTTTTTTTATTTATATCCAAGTAAAATATTATATATAACGTTTTTTTGAAAAAAAGGTTAAAAAATTAATTTTGTGGATAATATGTACGAATAATATTTGTGTACAGCTATCGGTATGGGTTATGTATTGCGGTGACGAAATTTGTGCGTGAAATATTTGAAAAAAAAACTCAATAAATAAATCGATTAAATGACTGCGGTGTGTAGAAATTTTCAACAAGTACAGTTTTGGGAAGTCAGAAGATACAACAATAATTACAAACCACACGATTATTTCATTTAATTTCAAAAAACACTCAACACTTGGCAGTGTATACCCGCTGTTCTCATAATACAGCTGCTCGTGTGCTCTAATTATTGAATTACGAGATACTGCAAATTAGATAGTAGGAAGAAAAACAATATTTTAATGCGCGAATTATATCACACGCGGTAAAAAAAAAAAAAAAAAAAAACGAGATATTTACGACGTGACTCCTGCATCCCACCTGTTGTAGATGACGCGTAAGTTAATTTGTTGGTAAGAGTAATTTTTTATTTACATTAGTTTACGCCCGCGAGGGCAAAAGTACAGAAATATTGATTAAAAATTAGTAAAAACCTGATGACCAAATTTTACACAATATAATTATAATTAATTTACAGCACAAATACGTAATAAGTATGATATTATGAAAAAAAAAAAAAAAAAAACAAAAAAACAAAAAAACAAAATTGCTTAGTTCATTGTAGAATCTAAGCATACGACGAAGAGGGCTATTTCCAACAAAATTATTTTCACGGAACCTCGAACGAAATAGGTTATGATTTCGTGTGTTTTTACTTGATTTCAATTTTTTCCAATAATTCTCTACGATTAATCTCGTAACAATGTGCATTTTAAAAACGAATGAAACATCTATAGATTTACGTCGAGACCAAGTTACACCGTTTTTCAACATCGGCAACAGGACAACCGGACATATTAATTTCGTAAGCAATGATAAACCGGATAAAACGTAATATTATTGCGGTCAGTGTGTTCGTTACCGATGCGTGTTCGACGGGGCAAACCGTTTTGATGATTCGCCAAAAAAAAAAAAAAAAAAAAAAAAAAAAAAAAAATCGAAAGTGGTCAAACACGATTTTCCCATCGATCGATTTGACACAATATAATAACCGCCTCTCGTGCGGCAGCAGCGGCACAGGTTAGGTCGTAAACAAACCGTGCACGAGATGAACGGAATAATAATAATCATGACATAACGTTATTTTTTTTTTTTCCACGAAATTTAATAATTATAATATATACCTGTCTACCTACTTGATGTATATAACCGTGGCTGGCACGGAGAGGTCAACTGCCCGTTTTTTAGGATGTCCCGGAATTCCAGAACGACAAAATAAAAAAATAAAAAAGATTTATTTATTTATTTACATACTCGGACTGTATTACGACGTATATACATATTATAATATCATCGTTGGCGTAGGCCCGACTTTCTCACGGTCCATTGGTCGCGTTCGTGCACCAGCGTTGATGTCACGTACGCGAGGAGACAATGCGTTTAAAGCCGAGCGGGGAACCGAAACATTTTTATGCGGCGTCGTAGTATGTAGTAGCTATTTAAATTCCCAGCAAGGTTTTTATTATTATTATTATTATTTTTTTTTTTTTATAAAATAAAAAAAAAAATCGTATTTTTAGATAAAAATACCGTACGCAGAACGCAACGAGAATAAGGAATGCATAATATTATCTTCTCCGCGCGGCCGACGACACAGAACACTTTGACGCGCGAGATAGATCATCAATATGTATATTATTATTTTATTCGTTAGCGTCAAAATAGATGCTGAAATAATAATCGTACGTATACTTACTCGTTATATACATTCTGTCTCGTAAAATAATAAAATAAAAATTTTAATAAAACCATATAGATTACGCATTTTGTGGTAAAGCATTAAAAATCTTAGGATTCATAAATCGTAATACATATGACTTTAAAAAAATACGAGCGTTAAACATACTTTATACCTCTCTTTTTCGTTCAATTCTAGAATACGCCTCTGTTGTCTGGGATCCATATCAAAACACTAATATTGAGCGGCTTAACCGTATTCAAAATAAATTTTTTAATTTTTCTGAGTACCGATGTGGTACTAAGTTAAATTTAAAATCTTTAACTGTCAGACGCCATGTTAATAATGTATCGTTTATATTTAAAATTACTCAATGGTTTAATTGATTCCCCTGATATTCTATCGCTACTCCCCATCGTTGTGCCAGCATATAACACAAGACAACACTTAATGTTCAAAAAAAAATTACTATGGTTTCGCATCCTCCCTTGATCGTACTTTTCGTTTTATAAATAATATGCATAATGCTGATATATTTTTTGATTCTTTATCTTATTTTAGTAATAATATTTTCTAATAAGTTTTGTCAATGTTGTACAATATTGTACTATCTATATTAGTTGCATATTGTATAAATTTAAATTTATCTTAATTTTGTTTCAATTTTTTATTATGTTAATTTATTTTTGTTACTGTAATTATTACTAATTTTAAGTTCAATCTGTACATCTTATGTGTAAACTGTTCTTATATGCCCTTGCGGCGATGAAATTTAATAAATAAATAAATAAAAATATAGGTATATTGTATTCACGTTATTGTTTGATGAACCGGTGCGGCGGCCACGCGATTTGAATTTCCAGACTATACACGCCCTAATAAGTAAAAAAAAAAAAAAAATTAATTACTAAAAAACGCGAAACTCGTTCTACATAAATAATAACAACAATAATTATTAGTGTATAAATAATCGTGTAATAAAGTGTTAAAATGCAGTTTACTCTTCCGTCTCCGGTTTTCGTTTTATGGAAATGATATCTCGTAAATTTTATAATCGTTTCGATCTGAAACTCACTGGTCTAATAATTATATCGACTGCGCGTGTGGTACGTTTTTTTTTTTAACAAGCGATTATGAACGATTTATCGTCGTAACACGCGGTGGTGTGGATAACTATCGTTCTCACTTGAAACAATAATAATAATTCGAGTGTACATAATATAGTCAGAGGCGAAAGAACATCGTATACGAGTAGTTGGAAAAATAAAAACAAAACAACGCGCGGGCGTGTTACCTACTCGGTAAGAAAAGCATTATTATATACAATTATTATTATTATTATTATTATCATCATACGAGCACACACATATTTTTACAATGCGTCTCGATCTAAATACATAATATTACACACACGCACGCACGAGACGGTTTTTATGTGTGCGCCACCATAATAATAACTGTTTTGGGGAACAAAAATATCGCGGTGGCGGCGCAAACACTGTGCCTGTCCCGAAGCCGATCTAACGCCTACGGGTTTTGCATACACAGACACACAATATTATACTAACACGCGCGCGCGCGCTCGTATTATAATGAGCACACGCGAGGAGTGGCACAGATTCGCACAATAATGTGCGCGCACACAACAACGACGACAACAAGGTCGATATACTCTAAAGCATCATGCTGTAGTAAAAACACACACTAACACGACGTGTCTAATATTATATAGGTGTCTCTGGTCACGGGTTCGCCGACTTCCTGGTGTCAAGACGCGCGTCTTGTGCACTGTGTGGCGCTCGTGCTTTTTTTTTTTTATATACCGTCACGTATCATATCGTATATTGTTATACGCCGCCGTTGTCGTATATTGTGATACGCTCGAATATAATAGTATTTTTTATTCACACGCGCCGCGAAATAACAGCGCCTATAACACGACAGTGACATTATTATAATACGTATATACTATGTGTAAAAAAGAAGTGTCGCCTCATAGCGGTGGCGAACTTTCACCTCGCGCGTTCCCCCCAGTTTCCACCGTACCTATTTATATAACCCAGGTGGATGTACATTGTTTTTGTTTCGAGCCCGTCACACACAAGGGTGGATACGAGGGGAGGGCGATCGCTCCTCCCGGAAATTTTAAAATGCATATATTAATTTTATGTGAATTCGATCGATTTTTGTCTAATCGCTCCCTCCGTCCAAATATTAACGTTCTCGATCCGCTACTGCCGTCACGCGCCGCATTTTCGTGCACCGTTTCTATCGATCCGTGACCATATAGAGCTGCGCCTACGCGTGTCCATTAATAGAACCGATCCAACTGGGTTTTCGTCGAAGCCGTCGGCGGCGGCGGCAATCGTTTCGGTGATGATCGATCGGACGAGCGCATCCGTCGCATTCGATTTCCTACTGCGCAGAAGTGTTTCCTCCGTGCTTCCTCCGCGCTGCAGTGCGTTCGAGCTGTCACGATAATATTATACTAAAATTTTTTTTTTGAAAGTCATCAAAACGAGCAGCCCAACCAAACGGTCTTCTACGAAAACCCTCGGCATCGTGAATGAAATACTTTAAATCACACGACTTTTACTAAAGAAAAAAAAAACAGCAAATTTTTCACATACAAGGTTAGCAAAATTTGTCACTTCTGACCTGAAATTATTACCTCTGTTCTGAAATCCTTTACAACGTCTCAGAACTCCGTTCAAAGTGAAGCAAAAACTGTCCTTGAAAACCACATTAACGGATAGCGAATAGCAAGGCGTGCGATTGAATAACAGGTGGTTCAATGCGATTGTCGTGGGCTTGATGACATATTTTTATAATAACGTTATACACTTATAGTCGCCAAACGTAGACAGCAATATCGTTTCCGTTCAAAGTCGTCCGACAGCACATGTTAATCGATGGTCGTCGATAGACAATCCCCAATCAATACTACGCGGTGCATTAAAATGAAACTTGGCATGTTCACGGACCTCATGCGTTTATTAAATGATTTTTTTTTCATCTTATTTACTAAACGTCTTTCCTCTATATATGCTCGCGGATTATTGTATGGAAAAGAAAAAAAAAATAATAATAGAATAGTGTTAATCACGAGCAGTACTTGATACGGTCGTTATTGTAATCTGAACTCTTATTGGTTTAAATTTATTCACCACTTTGTGTATTGTATTTTAGTTATAATATTGAAATTATTTACGTCATTCAGGGGGAAAAAAATTGATCAAAATCATACTTGTCGAGGCTTAATCAGTCGATGTGTTAACCTTGAGTTGAAAAAAAAAAAAAAAACCGTATCCGTTTAGCGTTCACCGTCAAATAATAATAATAATAATAATTGTTTCGCCTTCTAGTTCTGGTATTATTAATTCGTATACTTATATTTGCACAGTTCTGTTCACAGAAAGTGCAGTCGTTTTTTTTTATATAGTTTCCACGACGTCGCAGCAGTACGACCCTAAAAATAATAATGATAATACGTCTACGGCCAAGTGGACCGGACGAAACGTTATCCATGACTGACATTAGGCACACAACGATGTTTCAATTTATCACGCGATGTGTATCCGAATGCGCATCCTATTCTCCACCCACGAAAACGCACGTAAATCGGTTTTGAACGTTAATATTATAATAATATTATGCAAAATCATAAGCGTGCGCAAACATTAGGATCGGGGGCGGCATCACGAGCGCACGAACCGGTCAGTTTTCTGTTAATTTCGTTCGCATGTCTTTAAAATATACAAATTAATAATTTTGTAAACAAGTATAATCGACTTCTTTGTTTATTCAGTATGTTCAGAGTTTATCTAAAATATAATTATAAAAACGAATAAAATTTACTAAAATCAAAATCTATATACACGGTGAAATTTCGCGTTGTTCGCATAATAATAATAATATGCTAATGATGTAATTTGTACCAATGCAGTGGGATATTTGAAGGAAATTTCCACTAGGTGACGCGTCGAAACAAATTGCGGGTACCCACACAAATACGTTTTTAGTATACTCAGGCTAAGTGTTTGGTAAAATTTACTTTATTTATTATGGAAAAACGTCATGGGTGGAAATTTTGCTTTTAATATTTTGCATCACACGGTTAATATTACATAAATATTGTAAATAAATTAAATGCTCAGATAAAATATAAATAATATAATTTATTAGAAATTTGACGGCACAAAATAGAAGTTGGAACATATCATTCCTGAATTATTATTTTTATATAAATTAAGGAAAAATATACGTTGTTATAAGGTACGTGTAATGTGTAAATAATTATTTAAAAGTGGGTGTTAAGCTCGCGTGTTGGTAGATATATTATAGATATAGTGTTAACGACTTTTTATAAATAATTTACATAAATCTTAATGTTTGCTTACGTCGAAAAACGCATTGCGCCTATTATAAAGTAGTTAAAATATATTATCTCCTGGTCCGTAGTTATAATATTATAATCGATGGTCGTTTGGACTCGTGGAAAATATTACCCGCAGTGCCGGGAATTTTAGAACTTACGATTTGGCCGGAAAAACCGGTCGAAACGAATTTGAAAAATGTAAAACCCAATACTGGATCTATTAAAATACTCGGTTGAACTTTTAAACTAGGCTCGCCGTTCGCTGCAGTGTCCCGCTCCCACGTGTGCATCGTAATATTCGATATTATCATTATTATTATTTACTGCATCGCCTGTATTTTAATTACATTATATTGGTCACGTACGCGGCGGCGTGTAAAACGGACGAAATTATAATATTATTATTATTGACAAGACACCCAACGTAGATATTACCATGAAGACGGGGTTAGTGGAAGGGAGGGTAAAAATGCAGTATAATATTAAAACCCATCGTCGAAGAATCTGGTTCGGTTCTAATTTTTTCCATCCTCATCAGGCCGACCCCACGCAGGCCCACCCTAAGCCCAATCTTTGCCCCCTCTAAGAATATTAAAAAAATATTAGAAAGGCTTTTAGGTAGGTATGTGTCTGCAGCTGTTCTCAGTCTTTTTGAAACCGCGACCCCTATGTTCATCATTTAATCATATAAATTTTATAAGTGTATTATTGTAAATTCCTTTGTAAATTTCCAAAATATTCTATTCACGTACATGGATATTTGATGGAAAATTACAGTTGTGTTCATTTAATGAGATGTCAGGGTGAAGAAATTAAAAATTGCATAAATATTGTTTTTATATAATATAATGCTCTCCTTGAAATCGGTTTGCTCATTCTGAAAATTTGGTCTGGCTCGTTTGGCCTGACCCCACGTCTGTAATAACAATAAAATGATCAGTGTCCGGAGGCGGTGGCGCTATTTATGGTGTTGTGTTTCTCGATGTAAAACGGTCGAGCTGCGGGCAGAGTTGAGTAACGCGCACAACAACTGCGACAATCGCTCGCAATGCCGCCGACGGATGTGCGTTTCGTCATGACACTAAATCGTCTCCGTCAAACGCCATATATATATATAATATTATTATTGTGTGTACACGTATTTTTTCAAATAATATTATTTATTTTTCCGTAGAAGACGCGTTTACTTTTCGGCGGACTGCACGTGGGCGGGGGGGGGGTGGTCTCGATAGCCTATGTTTAACCTAATCGACGCGTTTTCCGGATGAGGTCATCGAGTGTGCTCGTTCCCGGGGTTGGGCCCTGCCGAACAGTCATCGTCATCGCGCACGTGTAAACGCGATATTTGCATGAAAAACGCATTATAATAATAATAATATAACAGCTCGAGCCGTGTGTACACACTGCACGCGACGACAATGACGACGACGACTAAGACGAAGAACGGAATGACTAATGAACCCGAAGAGTGTTAAATCGAATGACTCGGCGGCGGCGGCGACGACCGGAGGAGTGTAATATTATGTGTTTTACGTGTATAATACGTACATAATTGCTTTGGTATTGTTTTTCGTTTTTAAACGGCTGTAGTCATAACGCGATAGTTCGGACCAAGGTTACGGTAACGACTTGTTGCTGTCGGCTGTCGCCTGTTGCAGAGTGCACAAGTCTCGCGTCGGGTCCAAAAATGACGGAACACACATAATAATCCCCGCGGGAGCCATAACGATTTATAATAATACTATGTACACGCGGTTATTATGTTATAATAAATACGTCCCGTTAATTATCCACGGGGGTTTTTTCTTTTTCTTTACTCTCCAAAGGTATTTATCATATTAATATACTCCGGCGGTCACTAATGTAAACGTATTACATATTATTTATCACGAGAACGGGCCGGGAACGAAAAGAATGAAGAGACGACGACGCACGGGGAGGAGATTGTGTGATTAACATGTTTCTCGCGTTCGGAATACATTAACGCGCATATTATTATTATTGTTATTATATCTGTTTTTTTTTTTTTTTCTTTTTATATTATTATTATCGTCGTCGGATTGTAATCGTCTGCGGTTAAACGCTATATTATAATATTGTTATCCGCCTGGGGAAATTTATACGACTGCGAGTTGTCGCGCGAGCCATCCTCAGGGTGTTAATCCACTCGACGACTGCGCACAGTCTATATTATCATTCTGTGGGATTCGAAACGCGCGTAGGCGAATCGACTTTGGATCAATGTTTCGTACAGATCATTATTATTATTATTATTTTCCGTATTACTTAACCGTATCGTTTGACTGCAATAGAACAAAATCCGTTCTCTGAGGTCGTTCGGTTCGGTAGCTGTAAATAGTGCGAGTCACGATATTATTTGTTCGTCGTTTTTGTATTCCGTTTTTGAGTTATGAATAAAATAAACGACCAAAATTCGATATCGGATCGGTTAGTGCGCAGTGTTGTTTACGGTAAATAATTTTTGCGTTCGATTTGGGGTTTCGATTGTATTTTTTAGACCGTTTCCTGGCAGTTAAGTGGATTTAAAGTTTAAACCACTGTGTGGTAAAACAAATACTCTGTCGCCCATTTTCTTTTTTTGTCAATTAAAAGTATTTTTAATTTTTATCAAATACACACCTACAGTTATATTATTCGCGTTTGAACGATTCAAATCTAATGTATCGAAAAATCTCTTAATATTTATATCTATATCTGTTATGACGGAACACTCGAAATGAACAATACAATGTTTGGCGAAAATTAATGGTTTTACTTAAATTTTACTGCGTTTTCCGTGAATTGTGAGTGACAAGACGTTCGTGCTACTAAACAGGTGCTTAAACATTATCATGGCTATTTCCATAAAGCACACGTAATATTCATTTAATGATTGTGTTGTAAATCAAAGAAGACACTTCGAGGTTATTCGTAATTGTAATGTTGACAATATAACCACTACGAAGTATTGTGTCATATTATTTTTGTGATAGTATTAATATGTATTTTAAATTCGAATTTGAATTAATCTTAAAAAGACATGACACACACTTGACATTTCCCAAGTATATGATATTATTTATAATAGATGGATATGTAAAAAAAAATAATAACTGGTTATTAACAAAGGTTTATAATATTATAATAAAAGCAATAATGAATTAGTCTTTTTCAAAAAAAAAATAAAAATTGTTTTTCACGTCCAACAAGCCGTCTAGTGGTCACGATAATAATTTCCAAGGAGATAAAAAATTATTATATAAGTTTTTTGTGATAATAATATTACCATTAAGACTTCGGAGTTCCGATCGCATAATGTAATTACACTACGTATCTTCGCGTGCACGCGCCGCACAATTCGAGATCCGTACAAAAAGATTGCCCGACGTAATCGGTTTACAGTATCTCGTGCACTTAACCACGATAATACACCACACCGTGCCCTCTCCTCCTTCTCCTCCCCTTATACCGGCGGCCGGCGTACACGCTCATTGAGATCGATAAAAAATAATAATAATAATAATAATAATATTATAATATAAAATATCTGTCGAGTGATCGATTACGTGAGCGCACTCGCCACGGGAGGACAGTGTACACACACGTCGAGCAAACGAACTTTGAACCGCCCCGAGAACGTGACCGGTCTTGAGACGGCGGCATCTCATACGCGGAGACTTTAACGGTACAGCTACAGTGGGTTAGTTGAGTATCAAGGGGAGAGAGCAGAGCACGTAATAATATTCTGACGGGTCAGGTGCGTGTTATTTGGTCTGAACAACAACGACGCGTCGTTTTCTCTCCGACGATACGTCTTCACACATAATAGCCGTGTGTGTGTGTTTGTGTGTGTGTATGATAGTATGATGTAAGGACGTCGTACCTATCCCGTAGCCACACGTCGACTGTCGGTGATGGTAATAATTACGCATTAGAAATGTTTTGTGTAGTTGTGTGAAGGAGGAGAGACTTTATTTTTGTTCTCCCCCTTATGGGCGTTATATCAAAATACGGACGAGGAGAGAATCCATATTAGACCAATAATAATAATAGTTGTTGGTACTATGGAAATTTTGACCGGCCTTAGAGTTCAAAATTTATCAGTTGAACCATTTTTCGTTAAAATTCTGACTCGAAATTCGAGCCGTGCACTTGGAAAATATCTGTAGACGAATTTAACGGGCAGGTTATTTTTGTTGGTTTTTTAACCGGATTCCATTTCCTATTTTATTAAGTATTTTCAAAGGTAGTAATTTTGTTTTTTTACATGTGTTAATTAATAATCAATGAAAATTTCAAATTTTCTAGCATAAATATTTTTAGAATTAAGTCCAAAAGGCTTAAAACGATATTTTACGAAAATTCGTAAGTTTCGAATCAAAAATTACTCGTTTCATTTCTACAGAGGGTTCCTCCTGATGACAGTTTTGAGTGAGTTTCACTAGTTTTTAAAACGGAGTAGCTACGTAAAGAGAAATAATAGAAAAACACACATGACCAATGGGATTGCCGGCTTATTTTTATCGTTTCGCTCAGAATTCTAAAACAGGACTACTCCGGGGAACGAGATCCATCCTCTCGTCTCCCCAATAATAATTACGTCATCGCTACACGTTACAAGTCGTGTCTCGTACGATATTGTTATTACGGCGTTAATGGATTTTATAACATCTCCGCCGCTACACACGACGTTGTTCGCGTATTATTTCCCGCTTATCCGCGCCGCCGCCGCCGCCGTCGCGGACGACGGAGGTGACTTAACTGTCGGCTGTTAATCGACCCGTGACCGCGGGCGAATAGGAAACGTTTTTTTTTTTTTCTATCTTTTCCTCCGTCGCGCGTACCCCTTAACCGAGACCAATCGTCGTTTCCTCTCTCGTGTTTTTAATTCGACGGCGACGCGACGATTATTTCGGGTCAAAGCCCCAGTGCACGACGATGTATACTCGTACTTACAGCGCAGCCGCGACAGGTGCAGAAGTAGAAAATCTCGGTTTGTATTCGCATTACAATAATAATTAGATATTGTATTACTTGCGGAATGTTTTGTTTCCAGATAACGTGTTGATGAGACTGCGGGATTTCCCGCGCAAACTTTTGAAATCACTTTATTATCGTTAATTAATCGTTTCGTTCGCAGTATACTTTCGAAAACCTCCCCCGTCAAGTATTTCAACCCCTGCTCCGTTCCTTACTGGATCTGCACCGACGTCCTCGGATACTCGTCTACAAACCGATCTTTCTAAATGCCCAAGTCAGAGTTCCCCAAACTGTGGGTCACGTGAAATTTTAGTTTTTGAATGAAGTGAAGAAACTATTTTTTTTATAATGAGATTTTTTTTTTTTTTTCAGTAAACACTTTTTCGTATAGAAAACTTTTTAAATCAGAATTTTCCTCTAGATAGTACTTCAGGGTGGTTATTATTCAAAATTCTCAAGAGGTTTTCAAAATTTGAGAAAAACTGTCTTAAATTACACAAAAATGCAATTAAATCTTTGTGAAAATTTAAATATGGATTTTAGACAATAATATGAAAAATATTTTTGTGGAAGAATTTTTTTTTTTTTTTGCTGAGCGAAGAATCCCCATGGTGGGTGCGAAGTAAGTCCAACATTTTATATGTTTTTTTTTCATTGTATTTATTTAAACGTAAATACTTATATAATTTTTGTATTTATTACACATTTTTTTGTAATAAATAAACGAATAATATTATAGTTACTTAACAGTTGTACATATTATCCGACAAAAATTTAAATATAAAATGCTTTTCTTTATTCAGCATCTTAAGCAAAAAAATAAAAATGGACATTTGGTTATTGTCGTGGGTTTCCCCAAAATTGAAAAAAATGACTAAAATGGGCCATACCAAAAAAAGTTTGGGAACCTCTGGCCTAAGTAATATTCGACGTAATTTTCTCCCTGTATTTAGCGTATTTCTCTGAATTGTATGCTTGTGACTTATTCGTATCCCAAAAATCTCGAACGGACTCCGTACAAACATCAAATTCATTTTAATACAATGCAATTGTTATGACGAATCACGTCTTATATTGTATTCGAATGGTTTCGATAAAACTTCTAGTTTTCATTGGCCAATTTATCCGACCCAACCCGACTTGTTTTTACTTGACGACACCTACGCCCCCACCTAAGTGTAAATAATAATAATTTGCAAGTGTTATGATGACGGACGTGATATAACGTGTCGACCAAAACGCTACTGAATTATAATATAATATTATACTACAATATAATACTGTGTTGCATAACGCGAATTTACCGGCCGCAGAAACATGAAAAAGCGTATTGTAATTTCAGAACTGTATCTGAGATGTATACAATCGGCATGTGCCTCTTTTATCACGCAACTGTTTGTGTTCGCCTGTAAATCAAAATCGAGCCAGTCACCTCGAGTTCCAATTTTGTTTTTTGTTTTTTCGACTTGCGTAATAAACAAACAATATCGATATTCAAAGGAAATCAAAGTTATTATAATATTCTATACATCAAAATATTATTACTGTTATTATTGTTGTAGCATTAACAATAATAATTATATTATTATATAAAACTGTGATTTCATCTGGCGGCGTTTAATACTCAACAACTTGTTGTTATTGTTTCCACGCCATTTCACAGGCAATCATGACCTTTGCTATGCGTGTAATTATTTGAAGTCGCACACATGTGTGTACTAGTGGGTGTTATGGTTGTGCAATGTAATGTAATAATAAAAGATTTAAAAGGCATTTGCATTTTTACAAATCGAATTAGATCACATAGGAATAGGAGTTATTTTATATATTTTAATTACCTACTACAATATACTACGGTGTATTATAATATATTCATCTCGAGTCACGTATATTCTAAGAGATTCGATGTAAAGAGTAATATTACGTATTATTATCAAGTCGGTAGTTATATTGACATGTGACTTATTAGACCTATTAGTTAGTGTAACCAGTGCGCATGCGTTTAATACATAACGATTTTCGGATAGAATTAGTGTTTTTCACGCATCACATTAGATCAGCCATACTCAACCTTTTTTTTTTTTTTTACTTGGGCCACATTCAAAAATTTGTTCCTTATGCGGGCCACAAGTTGATACAAAGGTGTAAGGTGTCAAGGGAGGGGGTAAATTAAGGAATACTTAAAATTAGAAATACATTAATTATAATATTAAATAATAGCAATTATATTTTACAGTTTAATATATAATACAATGTTTTATTAAATGAGGCTTTTGTTTTTCTAACATAGAATCAGGTTAGGTTAGAATTATTTTTAGTAATACGAATTCTATATACATTTTTCGCATATTTCACTTTTGAATATGAGTAAAATATTTGCAAATATAATATGTTTTTTAAGATTGGTTATTCAAAATACCACTTAAGATTAAAAAATTGTTCTTCTTGCATTAGAATAGCTATAGTAATCTCAAATATAATCAAAAAAATATTTTTCTTATAATATTTTATTCTTTTTATTAATGATTGGATAAATGTTTTAGGGCCACGCAAAAAGGTTTGGTGGGCCATATGTGGCCCGCGGGCCGCACGTTGAGTTTGTCTGCATTAGATGATAATAACAATAACAATAACAATAATACTTCAACGTCATAAGACTGCTATTTTGACGATGACCGTTTCATTGTCGTGCGCGCGGGGCCTACAATGTCGTTTTGGTCAGAGATAATATTACAATATTATCTTAGTTTTTATCTGCATCGGCTCATTATGTCCGCGATATTGGCACAAAGTTTACCGTAACATTACGGATTTTGAAGGATGTTACCAGGGTCGCGTATAGGTCGACATTATTTTTATACACGTTATAACATAAGAGCCGATTGTTAGTTTATATAATATAATATGCGCACGTTTCCATTTGAGCGTGTGTTCATATTCAATGTAGACCATTCGATAAATGACCTCGAAACTGGTAGTCACCGACATTGAGCGGTGCGATTGTTTTTTTTTTTTTTTCTCGTTTTTTTTAATTCGTTTTTAAACGAAAATCACACTTTGCGCACAATGAACGTTTCGAACGAATAGAGTGTACACAATTATTATTGGAAATTTGTTGTGCGCTCGAATAGTGTTGGCGGATGTGCCCAAATTGAAAATAACGTTATTGTTATGTTTGGTAATAAGGACGATGGGCCACGGGCACTCGAAGGAGGGGGGACTGGGAATTCACCGCCGCCCTGGTATTTATAATACCAGACATAATAAAAATATGATGACGGGGAGTTTTTTTTTTTTTCAGTAAAAATACATTTTTAACCGACATCACTTATGTTTTTATCACAATGATATGGAATATGAAAAAAATGCAATTAATTTGTCAAATATTCTCTTTATATTTTTATGCTTATTAGAAAGGAAAAAATCGTGCTGGACATTAAGAAGACTGTCATGTCTACCCGTTCGCTTATATTATATTCCTTTATACATATGGGCATATACCAGTTGCCCTCAAAAGTACCTTTTTTTATACCAATTCCCCCAAACTACCTGGAAAAAAATGTACCAGTTGCGCTCAACATATTTTATATGCACTACAAAGTACCATAGGAGGTAAATAGGTATTAAATTATGAAAGAAAAAAAATGCATATTATATGATTAAATAATTTAATGATAGTAATAAGTACACACATACATAGTAATTTGTCAATAAATTAATATTTAAGTAAAAATTAAAATCTAATTAGTGAAATTTTGCTTTGAAATGATTTAGTGATAATAACAGTGTTTAATATATTTGCCAATTTGTACCTAAGTATCATTTGGTATATTCTTGTGTGTACTACATACAACTTGTATTTACTTGGCATCTGATATATTTTAGTTGAGGGCAATTGGTATATTTTATAAATGCTGAAAACATCTGGCTGAGGGCAACTGGTCAACAACACCCATACATATACACTAAATTTCTTTGAATTTTGCTTCTCTACCCCACTGCTCTTATATTTTCGCATGCACTTATGACACATATAGTTATTTAATACTCGAACCAGTTCGATAAAGATACGAATAGTAAAGTGCAGCCGCGGGAACCAAACGAGTCGCGGACGAAACTGCGATACTGTCCGAGACCTGTGCGCAGCCACGAAAAAATAATTGCGTAAGTGTGGTAAAATTGAATTAGAGAGTTCCATTTTATGGTTTAGTCACGCTTCGATTTATATGATAACTCTACGCAGCAGCAGCAGCAGCAACATGTTGTGTGTACGCAGATTTGTATTATAGATAAAAAAAAAACTGCAAAACATTCAAACGATTACAGCATCGCATTTCGATTATTTTATTCAGTGTTATTATGAAAATGATATTATTTTTATTTTGTTTTGTACTTTATAATCGGTTTCGCTTTTTTTAACACTCCGCGAGGCACGGTGCCCTAATAAATATTATTATTAATTTAATAATAAACGTACAACGCTATACGTCGTCGTCATAATGTATAATGTATGCTATGTGTCATTATAGATTTCATTTAAAAAAAAAAAAAAAATTAAAAGTACACACGAATTATTATTATTCTCGACGATTGTCTACCAACACTATACTATAAGGCAGGGGTGGCTAAATTGTGGCTCACGAGCCGCATGCGGCTCTTATTGTGGTTGCATGTGACTCTCATTTTATTTTCGAAAACAACAATAATTTTATTTAATAGTATGACATTTTTTTTTATTCATCACAATTTTAAATTTTGAATTATGGATTTAAGGGTATAAAGTTCGAATTTTATTATTATTATTATTATTTATTTATTTACCATCAAAATTTTTACAATAAAATAGACAAATGTAATGTACAATGATGGATCTCTTCGCAAGCCAATGGCTGTGCGAGAGGAGAGAGATTCTAAACTAAAATATAAACAATATAATCAAATAAAACAATAAGCATACAACAAAATTTATAAATGATTAAATATATACATCTATAAGAAAAGTTGAATATTAAAATTTTACAATATATGTTTTATACATTCTAAAGTTAATAAAATTACAAATGTTTGAATTTGTATTAACATTGTACAAATAACTGTTTTAGCATAAAGTCAAACATGTATTATTGTCGGGATGATAAATATTTTTTTTTGTACCTTTTATTTCCATGAGTTTCTGTTCCGGTTACATTGAAGTATGATCGACTCAGAGTTATTCCTTAAGACGATCTTAAGTTAAATATGAAGATATTTGGATTTGGTTATTTTCATCGTTAATTAAAATGATTCACGAGAAAATTTCATTCCAAAGATTTATTTCCAATTTTTTATGTGCACATTTATTGATGTTTGGGTTCTTTTAAAATAGAGATACTCTTACTCTTATAAAATTCCAAAACAGAGTTTTGCAATGAGATTCGATGCTGGACATTTGTTTTCAATAACGTACACTAAAAATGAATTTAAAGGACTTTTTTGGTTCTTGATATAATTGCATTTATCCTTGCGGCTCGTGAACATATTATCATGTTGGCCACCCCTGCTATATGGGCTATGATCGTGCATCGTAACAATATAATAAAAATCGGGCACAAATCGTTCACGACTACTAATTCGTATTCGATACGCACGTACGGTTCGTAATAATAATAATAATAATAATAATAATAATAAAACCGTCGTCGTAAAGACGTTATTGTGCGCACGCGTGTGTGTTCTTTACATTACACGTATTCTCTTTCGATATAATACGGTTTTCATTGTCACGGTCTCCGCGATGATTTTATTTTTTTTTTATTTTATTAATTGTGCTGGCGCGCGCGGGATCCAGTTTTCTGGGTAAAGTTTTTCATCGGAATTCGACGGCGGGTTTAAAAAATACCCCGCATACACGTACATGGGGTTTCCCACCCCCCCCACCCATTTAATCCTTCAGGCGAATCGAATAATCATAAATTTTAATTATTATTCGCGAGAATTCGAGTGGCGCGTGATCGGAAACGGCGTGAAATAATTAATAATAAAACGAAAATACGGCGTACGTGCAGCGGTGTAAAATGTTTGTGTGTAGGAAATAAATTCACTGCTGCGACCTTCTCGTGTGTGGGCGAGATTATGCAACAGATAACGCGCGAAACTTTGATTTACACCGGCGGCAGCTGCTGTTCGCCGACTCGATTAAAAAAAAATAATAATAATAATAATAATAAAGACTGCGAGATTCGCGGTTTCTCCTGCGGGCTATTACCGAGTTCCGCGACACGACATCATAAAGCAGATAAAAGTGTGTTAAATGTAAAATATTAATTTGTCGGTTCCTACACGAGTATTAATTATGTACAACAAAATATTATATACATGTACGTAAGTTCCTACAAGAGTTTTAAAAATACATAAAAACTATAAGTAAGTAGCGAAATTTTCCGTTGTTTATTTAAAAAGCACGTAGTATATATATAATGTTTTTCTAAACTTTTGTTTTTATTTATTATCACTTTGAGTGATAATACAATTTTTGAAATTTTAACTACACCAGACACCAACTCAGCACATCAGATGTCAGCTCTAAGTCTATAAAATAGAACAGGAAAGGAATTTAGTTATTGAGTTTGTTTTGCTATTTAATGTGTGCATTATTTATGAAAAAATTTTGTTTGAATTTACATTTACCAATTCTCAATAGTTTGTAAAAACAACGAAAAAACGTCAGTAAAGACTGTTAAATATGCCACATTAAATCTATTTTATTTATTTAATCGTTCCACTGGCAATAACAACGGTGTTAGAAACTCGAATATTATAATAATTACCGACAACAGTGTTTTTTAGAAACAAATCGTAACCGAGATGAGTGAAATAATGTCGTTAAATCCTATCTTATTCGGCACATTAATTAAATTATATTCGCCCTATAGAAAGAAATACGTGTCGCGTACGTTTTTGACGATCCACGTAGGACCATATTAGACCATGTATAACATTTTTACCCCTTGTAGCAACTAGCATATAACTAAACTGCATAGGCGCAAATAGGATGCAAAATTTGGTGGGGCTAATATTTTTTTATTCATTTTCACAAATATAGTCGTATAAAATATTTTCTGAAATATATAATATGTATGATGTATCTATTTTACCTACCCTTATTTATCGTACATCTTTATAATGAAAATGTATTTAAGAATCAAGGATTATATCAAAAAAAAAAAAAAAAAATAAAACAATTGAAATACAATTTGTATTTTAACATAGGAGAATAATATTGTGTTTATTAGTAATTTTACAATTAATAATTGATTCATATAGCGTTATACAATATCACTCGATATCATTAAGTAATATCCATTGTTACACCATAAATAATTTTTTATATATACCTATTCAAACATCATACATTTTGGGGGCGCTAAGCCTCCCTAGCCCCCCATCTATTTGCGCTAATGACTAACTGACGTTACTAACATTCATTCTCTCTTATGGAGCGAACGCCTAATTCTTACTAGTACCTATGTATAATATTGCAGTTGAACTTGGGGGCATCCTTGGACGACGAGTTCGTACTGTAATAGTAATAATAACGCTAATAATGGTCACTGTTATTAATATGCAGTTTTTTTTTTTTTGCTATTTTACGTTGTGTTTTTTTTTTTTTGACGTTCCTGTGATTAGGCCATTTCGCGTGTCAACTTCGAGTTCATGGTACGGAAATATATTATTAAATCGTTACTGTAACCTCCCCACTGTAATAGTATGTACGCGCGCTCGCCGTTCTCTTATTATTATTATTATTATTATTATTATTAGAAAAACAGAATTTTCACGTCCGACCGAAAATTGCTTTGTGTCACCGTACGTACACGCGGTCGAAGAGATTCCAAACGAGATTATAATTATACGGTATTTGTGCGCGACGGTCGTTGATGGGCCAAATAGGAAAACGTAATGAGAGAATGCATTACCCGCCGAATCGGTAAAAATTTTTGAAAAAAGAATAAAAATTGTTTTTTTTTTTTTTTTTTCTACTTCACACCGCGTTTTCCGTTTCGACTTATTGTTACAAGCAGCCGTTATCTGGTGCCCCGGAAGGATTCCTACACTTGCACAGCAATAGACGGCGGCGTGTGAATTCCCGGAAATATTCGCGTCTTCGTTTCGCACGTCATAAAATCGATACTCGCGGCGGAAAAGCCGTAAAATACGGTTTCTCAGTTTTGTTCAAGCGTTTTATTGTTTTACAAACCCACTTAGTCCCACCGTACGCCGGCGACAATAGCCGTTTTATTTGTTCGTATTTACACGTCGTGTCGAAATGTGTTTACGACACTACGTATTTACTCACACTTATATATCATTACATTTACTGCGAGTTCCCAAATCGCATTACTCGAAATGAAGTCACTGCGATAACAATAATTAGGCACAGGTACTACAATTACATTATATTGTGCTATATCGATATATAGCAGCGGTGGCTAACGTGAATATGCTCACGAGCCGCATGGATAAATAAAATTATGTCGAAAGCCAAAAGTGTCTTTTTAATTATTCGTTTTTAGTTAATGTCATCGAAAACGGATGTCCGGTACCAATCGTATCGCAACAGTTAAGGCACTTCACGGAATATAACTGTAAGAATTATTAAGATGTGGTAATTTTGAAAAGTTTAAATAGAATTGTCGCTCTCTGTTGTGGATTTTTATCAGCATGTTTCTGTTCTAAAGAATCCGAAAATTAATAATTGTGCACAGAATTTAAAATCAAATTTTGGAATGACAAATTGTTCATGCGAATCACTTCATTGGACAGTGAAAATGTCAACAAATCTAAATATCATTCAAATTTAACTAAACATCATGTTAAAGAATAAGTTCGAGCTAATCTGAAATCAATAAAAACTCAGATCTTAAGTCCACTAAAATAAAGTATATGAAAAAATACATAAATTTAAAAAATAATAAATATTAATTTGCACAATGAAGAAATCTTATTTTATTTTTAAAATTCTATTTTCACACGTTTAAGGTTGCAATTATTTAAAATAAAAAAAAGACTTTGATCGATAAAAAAAAAAAAAAAAAAAAAAAAATGCAATATTATAAAACAAGATATTCGTTGTCGTAGGAAAAGAAATGCGAGCCACATACAACCATGACAAGAGCCGCATGCGGCTCGTGAGCCACAATTTGGCCACCATTGATATATAGTTTGCAGTGTTGTAAAACAGAAGTGGACTGTCAAAGTGTGGGCGGGGGTACTTGCCTCCCTGATGTTTACTCACCCTGTGGGGGTTAATTATCACGTTATGTCCTCTTAAAAAAACGTCACTTGCGTACTCCAGGGTGCATCGAATGGAGTTACTGGAAACGTGACATCTACAGTCAAAAAATGTGCAATTTAAACGTGATAAATTGTAATTATTATTTTATTGTAAATTAAATTTTACAAAAATTATTGCTAGAAGTATGGGGCGTGTGATTATTAGATATTTATTTTGTTTTTAGATTCTGAACGAAGTGAAGAAGCTTATGATTTTACAATGATGTTTATTCTCTTTTTTTCTTTTTTTCTTTTTTTTCTCTTTCTGTGAACACTTTTTCGTATAGAAATACTCGACCAAAAGTTTCGATCAGTATCTCTATAGAACCGGAATCACACCCAGATGGTACTTTAGAGAGGTCATTTTTCTAATTTCTCAATACTTTTTACAAGCACGGTGAAAAACTGTCGAAAAATTAACGAAAAACGGCAAAATATGCAGTTACCGGAATTTTCGTAAAATTGAAAATTAATTTTTACCATAACTTCTACA
>JAIPRM010002021.1:0-33101 GCA_025469315.1 Stegophylla sp. TES_Ste_2020 | reverse complement strand
GCGCTTGGAAAAAGTATTGAGAAATTGGAAAAATGACCTCTCTAAAGTACCATCTGGGTATGATTCCAGTTCTATAGAGATACTGATCGAAACTTTTGGTCCAGTATTTCTATACGAAAAAGTGTTTACAGAAAGAGAAAAAGGAAAAAAAAATAAACATCATTGTAAAATCTTAAGCTTCTTCACTTCGTTCAGAATCTAAAAAAAAAAAATAGAGTAAAGTAAAGTAAAGTATAGTAAAGTTAAGTAAAGTAAAACAAAGTTTAGTAAAGTTTAGATACGAAAACTAGACATACTGTGCACCACTGGTATTCTTCCTCCTTGGGTCAGATACTCTTGGTTGGTGTGTAGAATTTTAAAGAAACAATAAATTATTTCTTCAATAATATGATTCTGAATGAAGAAATTTAATAATATAAAAAACAATAATAGTTATCATTTTCAACACACCCACCAAGTATCTGACCCAAGGAGCAAAGAATATCCACCTGACTTTCTTGTCTATATATTACTTATCTTTACTTTGATTAACTTTATTGCTTTACTTTGATTTGTGTACCATCTAGGCATATTAAGTTTCAAACATTTAATGGTCAAGACTTAAAGATAAATATTTCCACATGATATGAAAAAGTGTTCACAGAAAAAAAAAAAATTAATATCAATCAAAAACTACTAATATCATCACCTATAGTCTGCGACACGGAAAGTGACAGGTATGTACCACAACCCGTTACGGTTTCCCTGCCTGTTAATCATTGGTTCTCAACTTATACTGCATACTGCCCGGTAGTCGTGGCACTCGTGTTTTATCGTAATAATATTGAAATATAAAATCATCTATTAAGGAGTTTTGGGGGAAAAGTTCCCGCATTCAATGTGCATTAAAATGGTTAATTCAAACAAATGCGGCTATTTATTTAATTACATTATGAATCACTAAGTCAAAACAGCTGTTAGGTTCGCAAAGGTCAGCGGCCACTTTTTGTGTCGCGGACTATATTATAAGTCACTGTATAAAAAAAGGTTTCTTTGTTATGTCAGTTGACATATTATTGTCTTATTGAACAAATTATGTTTCAATTATATTATATCAATAAAGGAGAACATATTTTACACATGGATTTTATTATAGTGCTTTTCCTAAATATAACTAAATATACTAATTAGTAATTAGAAATAATTACTTGAGCTGTAAGTTTTTTGCAACGTGAAGTAACTTTAGCTAAATCTACTTTAATACTAGATGCCATTATATTGTGATCTGCCAAAATAGCACCAATTTCATTCAATCGATCAACTCTAGATTCTGGATGATTTCTGAGACAATTTTCTAAATCCTAAAAACAAATGTAAGCATAAAAATATAATATTTAAAATGATAAATTAAGTAATTTTAACTATTGAACATTTAAAATCTTAAATAAAATCATTAGGTACTTATTTTCAACCACACTAGTTAGTTGAGACTAAATTTAACAAATAATTTATAATAATTCAATCAATATTACCTACATTAAGATTTAATAACCATAAATAGTTAATCAATTTATTTTTATTATAAAATTATGTATTTCTCTAAAGCGAAAATGTAAATATAATATTTAAATAAATTGGTAAATACTTACATCAAGTTCTTCAGATATTTCTTCTGCATCTGTCGCTATTGTTTTTACACTTTTCTTAAGACATTTATCCAATTTGTCAAGCCAAACATTTTCTTGAGACATTAAAACTATAAATATATATATATAGTTAAAATTTTTAAATTAATATTTAATGTCATTAAATATTACCTTTAAACTCAGAATGAAGCTGTACATCTTGTTGCAAGCGATTAAGAATTAGTTGTACACCATCAAAAACTTTATTCCATTTTAGAACTAACATTTTTATATTATCATCTTGACTTTTTTCTAAATAAAATTATACTTGGAATAATAAAACTAGAAAACAAATTATTTAAAACAAAAATACATACCAAGTTTTTCTAATTTTGATTTTTTTTCCAAAAGTTTGTCATGTAGTGAGTAATATTTATTCTTTAACTTTATAAGTTCACCAGCTGAACCTACAAGGTCCCTTTCTCGATAGGAATGACATTTTTCAACTTCAGATACACATTTTTGTACATCTATAAAGTCCTAAAAAAGTAATAAGAAAGTTAAATTCATAGACATAAACCGGAAAGGTAAACACATTTGAATATATATAAATATTATTAGTATAATTTAATGTCTATTTCATATATATTAATATATTACTTTTTCTAAAGTTTTTAATCCTGCAATAGCAATATCTTCTTTAAATTTCACAATTTCAATCAACTTTTCTTCAATAGTTTTCAATTTGTTATTCATTTCAATCTTAAATTCAGGATCCACCGATGATTCAAATATATTAACCATGTCACCACGTAATTTATCATACAATTGTGTTACAGAATCACAAACATCCTTTAAATTAGTATTTTTTTTTATTTAGATTTATAATAACTTTTATAAACTAACTGTAAACTATATACTAATTTAAATATTTAATTCATACATTTATCATTTTTAAATCTGGTTGGTCACTTTGAGAATTATAATAATTGAACAGATCTTCACTTTGCTCCATTAAATCTTCTAATGTCCTAAAATTTGATTCTAATTCTAGAACTAAGAATAAATCTAAAAACAAATCATACATAGATTTATTACTAATACCATTAGTATATAAAAGATTTATGTAAAAATACCTTTTTGTAACTTCAAAATTCGTTCATCTAATAGAACTGGAATGTCACTCCATCTTGTATTTAAGTCTTGAAGATCTTCAGTTAACCTTTCTGCAGCTTTTTCATTATTTAGTTTCTCTAAAATGTCTTGACCAAGTGTATTTACCATTTCTAATGTATCACGACGATCATTTACTGACTTTTGCAATTCCTTTAGTAGTATTAAATATATTAAAATAAAATCAGAGTAAAAATATAATTTAAAATCAAAAAAATTTTCTTACCTTTAACTCCTCTAATTGGTTACTTAAAATTTTGGAATAATTCATAAAAACAGGTTCACCTAATAACACTCCTTCCAATTTGTTGATCCATCCAGTGAGCTCTTCTTTAGACTCTTTAAATTTTGTATTAGAATTGGTTTCTTGTGATAATTTTGCTTGTACTTCATAAGCAGAAAACCTGAAAATAAAAATCAATATTATACATTAAATATTCAAAAATTGGTTGTTCCAATTTATTAAATACTTTTCATTCAATAAATTCCAAGAAGTAAAACATTTTTGAACTTCATTTCTCAATAGGTCTTCAGGATCCAATAATTCACTATTTGTACGTAATTTGTTAATGCGATCTTCAAGTGATTTTAATGATTTTAGTTTTACCTAAAGAAATTATTAAGATACAAATATAATTATTATAGTATAATGTAGGAAAGAGGTATAAAAAATAACTACTGCATATTATTTGGTTTTAACATTAAATTTATATACGAACCAAAAATTAAATAATTTTTTCCTACGAGTACTCATTGTTCTTTGTAGATATAATATATTTTTAAATTCTGAGTGGAATAAAGAATGTATTGATTTTGCAAAACAGTTTTTTTTCTTTTTTATGTATAGAGATAATTTTTCAGGTAGAAATACTGGTTAAATAACTTCATTCAGTAACTTTTAAGATTGGAAATTGCATCTAGTTGATACTTTTGAAAGGTCATTTTTCAAAATTCTTAACATTTTTTCTAGATATAAGAGAAAACTACTGAAAAATTGACAAAAAACGGTGAAATACCTGAATTTTCAAAAAATTGATTTGAGTTTTAATCACTACTTCAAAAATAATAGAGTTAAAAATCTGAAACTTTCACCAACTACTAAAAATATTCATGTTCATAGAATTTTAAAAATGTTTGACAAATTTTAAGCTAAGTAAAGAGCACTTTGAAAATATTATAAATTTTTCGTTTTTCGTAAGTTTTATTCTTCTTTCACCTCACCTCCTCGCTATCAATTTACTAGAAGATATAATGTGACTACAAGCCTGTTATTATTTCAAAATATGTCTTAAGAATATTTCATCGATAAAATTTTAGTGTTATGTATTGTCCAAAAATATTAGTAATAAAAAATAAGGATGGGTTCTCAAACTCTTCGAATCCTCGAACTTTAAGAAATTTAAACAGTTTGAAGTTCAAGAAAAAATAAAGTTTGAATTTGAATTTAGTATGTTTGAATTCAAATTTTCGAACAGTTTAATCAGCAGTAACTTTTTGAAATCAAATTTATTGATTAATAATACGAATAATATCGTTATTATAGATAAATTTTCAAATGTTTTATTTTTTTGAAGTTCGAAAAAGTTTGAAAGTTTGAAAATAGTTCAAATAAAATTCAGATTTGAGTTTGAGTTTGAGTTCGAACATTTCAAGAAAAAATGGTAGTTCGAGTTCGAAAAAATTAATGTTTGACCCATCCCTAATAAAAAGTATCAATTGCGCTTGGTTAAACAATGGTTTACCATTCATAATGTAAAATATATTTTACTTTATAATTTTGCTACTGATGATATATTATATCTACAGTTGAACAGTAACTGTTAAGTAAAAATTATACTATAACTAACCTTAATTTGTTCAAAAGTACAATTTCCACTATCTAACCATTTAGCATAACCATCTAAAACTAATTTTAAATTGTTCATTTCTTTTGTTGTCTGTTTTTTATCCGAATTATAATTTATTTTAGTTTTGAATGTCACCAAAGAAGATTCCAAATCATTAAATTCCGTGCATAATTGATTATAGTGATCTAGTTTTGGAAATGGAGTATTATTACCTAAAGAAAATTATATCAATTATTTACAAACTTTTTTAAACTTTATTTATAAAGTAAATCTTACTTTCACTGTTAATTATAAATTTACTAGCAAAGTCTAACTGAGATTTTTGACTATCAATTTCCGACATAATATCTTCATATAAAGCAGCTTGTTCTTCAACTTCTAAAGGTTCATCAAGTAATTTCTGAGTTCTTTTTAACCAATTACTTAAATTTGATGTAGCATTATCATATTCATCTTCTTGAAAAGATCCGCCTTTTCTTCTGCGTTTCCAACCAAGTTCCTTAAAAATATATACATTTGTATATTATTAAATAATATAAAACTAATAAAAATTATAAATTAAATTAAATATGTACTTCAACTTCTGTCATATTTAAACTGCTATCAAAAAAATTTTCATCTTTTTCATCTAATTTTTCTGTATTTAAACTGCTTACTAAATCAAATTCAAAACCAGCATCAAATATCTAAAATTTTCAAAATATTTTTAATATTTTTAATGGTAATTTCCATAAACAAATCACTTATTTACAGATAAAGTTAAAATTAATTTCAAATTTAAGATAATTAATAATTATTAATTAACAACTTGTATTACTTCTAGACTTTAACTTATGACCTTCGCATGATAATATCAACTAATAATTTTAATTTGAAATATTAATCATTTTCATTAGTGAAACCCATTAATAACTAATACTGATTTTATATATGGCTTTTCTATTAAATAAAAATCCCAGCCCTAATTATAGAGATATTTTCATGAATTTTGAGTCAAAAATCAACCAATTATAATTTTTTATTCAGTAGATTTAAATATATTATGATAATATATATTTTTATAATAAATTAATATTTTTATTAAAATGAGTCTTTTTAGAATAATAATATATAATATGCTGTGTCAAGATACCCAGACACCGAGGATATAATGCATACCCAAGCATCGTGCACACACACCTATAAATATGTATATAAAGGGTGATTTTTTAAAGCATGATCACCTCTTTTTTAGTCATAAAAATGCAAAAGTTCAGATTTCTTTTTTGGAATGTTTAAGTTATTATAGTAAAACTATGTTTCCCATAACTCATTTTTTTAATGTTAAAGCATGATCACCTCTTTTTTAGTCATAAAATTGCAAAAGTTCAGATTTTTTTTTTGGAATGTTCAAGTTATTATAGTAAAACTATGTTTCCCATAACTCATTTTTTTAATGTCACCTTAAGGATGTCTTGTGGAGATACTAACAGTTTTTGTCAAATGCCAAACATCTATTTTAACTATGGAATTTTATTCAGACAATTTTTCTGTGAACTTTAATGTATTAACCCTTTCTTGGCCAAGCACTTTTAGTGATAAAAATGTGATTTTTTTTTTTTTTTACAGCATTATATTTTTGTATTTTTTTAATAAATTTTAAAATTTCATAATTATTTTATTTTTTTAAAATTTGTAATTTTTTAAGTACTGACACGTATAAGTCCCATTGGTATTCTGAGGAGTGAACTTAAAAAGTTCCATTGGTCATTTAAAGAAAAATAAATTAATGTGTTTCTTTTCCATATAAATAGTGATGAAAATAGTTATTTTTAGTTCTAACATTAATTTAAAAATAATGACCATTTTGAATTTAACTTTTTATAATTTTTTTGTTTGTTATCATATTTTATTTAAATTTAAAAATAAAAGATCTAAAATTTAAAGGGTCAATTTTTTTCAGTGACATTTAAAATTGTAGGATCTACATTATTTAGAGTTATAAAGAAGTAATAGGTACCTATACTCATAAAAATAAACACACACACACACACATATATCCAAATAAAATTAATACGTATAGGTAGTACATAATGAATATTACTTTTTATTTCATTTTAACTACATTATTATATTAATATTAAAAAAGAATGTACATAATAGTATATTATCAAATTATTTTGAATTATATTTATTGAAACAGGGTATTTTTTTTCATTTTGACCTTACAAATAACTTTATGCGCAGAACACTTACTAAATAGTTTGGTTTTAAATTTTTTTTTTATTACATCTACCTCTTATTTTAGAATATTCTATCTCATGTGCTTAAATTTTACTTAGTCTCACTTCTCAGGTGTAGAATATAATTTTTTGTCCCTTCTTTGGTTTTAAGCTATTTTTATTTGTACTTTGGGATGCATCAAAACTCAAACGTTCTTTTTGGGTCAGAGTTATTATATTCAATACTGTCAAACCTTGAGCTACTGCTCTTCGAAACTGAAAGACACATCATTTTGTGCTTATAACTTACTACAAAATAATTAACAAAAGCTATATAAATAATACCCCAAAATTATCTGTGCCACCATCTTAGATTTTATGCTAAACACTAACTGTGTCATATTACTCATATTACATTGATAATATTGGTTCTTTGGATGTTTACCACAGACAGGGGAAACATCAACTATAGAAGTTATCAGTAGTTTTTCATGTGGTAGCTTTTTTTAAAAATAGAGCAATTATCATTTGAACAAAATAATAAATACATATAATAAAATGATATACAGTAGTGATGTAAAGTATCATTCTTTTCTATGAACTAGTTTAGTCGTTCGTCGTTCACAATAATGAACTCGTTCAGTGAACTAACTAGTTCACTGAACGATACATGGTTTTATTCATTGATAGTTCACTGAACGATACATGGTTTCGTTCATTCCTAGTTCACTGAACGATACATGGTTTCGTTCATTCCTAGTTCACTGAACGATACATGATTTCGTTCATTCCTAGTTCACTGAACGATATATGGTTTCATTCATTGATAGTTCGCTGAACGATTAAAGCCACATGGTTAGAATTCTTATCTTTGTATTGTTGCAATCATTCTATACTGATTTACTGGTTAATAACCAGTGGTTAATGGTTATACCATTCTTAACAATCCAGACCAGAACACATGTAATCCGTTTTCTTATCATATATCACGTAATGTTGACAAAATATAGAAAAATTTGACATTAGAACAAGTGAACTAGTTCATAAAGTTTCATCGTTCGCTCACTGACCAATCGTTCACCAGTTACTCGTTCAGTGAACTAGTTCGTTCATGAACGATACATCCCTAATATACAGGGTGTATCACGAAGATCTGACATAAATCAATGCAATTTCAATGTAAAATTGTCAGATCTTCGTAATACACCTTATATACTGCACTATCTATTGACTATACAGAAAATTCACATATTTGTCCCATTGGTCAGATAGAACATATTTTATTTATTTCCTTTTCCTATTTCCTTTGAACGAGTAGTTTTTGAATTAATCAAATTTAAGTATTAAAGATATGGATATAGTAGAGGGGTGGTAAACCTTTTGAATACAACATGCCAAAAATTATCTTTTCTTTTTTTTTCGAGCGTGCTGAGAAAAATATTGTGTAAATTATATTCAACATTGTAAAAAAAAAATATTGTTATTTTATTCTATAATTAATGAATTAATATAAAAAAAAAAAAGGTTAGATAAGGTACATAATTTTATAATATTACTTTGTTAGTGGTGTTTTCATTATTTTACCTATAATATTAAAATGTGGCTAATAAACGACCGGTGAAGGATATGCAGATGTCATATTATGTACATATGTTACTTTATGAGGAACTAACTACCAAAGATTATACATATAGTTGAAGGATGCTAATTAATAGAAAAGAAAGAAACATCAGTGACGAATACCATTAAAAACATACAAAATTTGACAGTGCTGTCAATTATAATTTTGGCCATCAGATAATTCAAATTTTAATGAAACTACTTTAAAATCTTACAACATACAATTAAAATTTAACATAAAAAGGGGGGATTGAACTCCCTCATTCCCCAGTGCCTGATTACGGCACTGGTTTAGAAAAATTTTAAATTGAAAATGAAATAGATATTAGTAAATAAATATATTAAGTATAATATACATACTCTTTGAGCTTGTATTTCAATAATTTGCACCAAAGCATCACACCTATCTTGAAGGGTTTCAATTTTTTCTGAATAAGGACTATCCTCTGTACATAAAAATTCTTCTTCCAAATTCTGAATCTTATTTTGAAGTTGATTAATATTTTTTTGCTGACTTGACATTTGGTGACGCAAAGTCTATAATATAAAGTTTAAAAAATGAATAAGTATCAATAAGTAATAATTATAATCAAAGTATATCTAAAGTCATTACTTGTAACTGTTTGATTCGTTCCAAAATTTCAGCCACTTCAGTTACATGTTTGGATTCCATTTGTTTGAGATTTATTTCTTTTGAATCAAACCATGACTGTAACCATGATAATTGCTCTGTTATACGACTACACTTCATTAACAAAGTCTGTAATTTAACACCATATTCTTCAGCCCATTTACAAATATGAGCCCAGCGCTCACCCAATGCCGATAATTCGTCTTCCATCTGGACATGAACTAGAAAATTAACATTACATTTACAATAATGAAGCAATAACTATTTAAATATATATGTATCAGAAGAAGAAGCTAGATAAAATAAAAATGTTTGTCATATATTAATTTCTTTCACCAGTCAACAAAATATTTTTATGAGTACTATCCCACTAATGTTAACTTTAGAATTATAAATTGAAAACCAAAATTGTTAACACTATATTAAAATTAATTCTTACTCAACCATTACTTGCTCTTCTTCCTCTCCTTCCCTTACCAATAAGAATTTCAATAATTTTTACTTTTTACTTTCTTGGTTTCTACTAATGTAAGTATATTTACTTTCTTGGTTTTTAATAAAGTAAGTCAAGTAATTGAAATGAAAAAAAAAGTATGTACTTCACACCTCGGCCGAACTTGGGTGGGATATTCTTGGAGGGTGTGTTGAATTTTAAAGACACAATAAATCATTTTTTTTATAAAACAATTTCGAGTGGAGCTTCAACTACACACAATAATAATTATCAGTTTTGAAGAATTGAACTTAAATATTGAACTAAAAATTATTTGGTTACATACAACATTTATGAAAAATGAAAATTGATGTTTATATATTCCTTCACACCTAATGAAAACACCATAAATAATTTTAAATTACATTAAAATATGAACATCATAATAAAATAAAATAAAGCAGTTCTAATTATAGTAAATCAACATTAATTCACTACCGAATCAGGAATTAAAAAAACAAAAGACGTCTTTTATGAAGAATTTTAAAAAGTAAATGACGCTTTACCAAGCTATTAAATTAAATTATTATTGGGAGATATAAACGCTCAAATAGGAAAAGAAAATACATACAAGATGACGATTAGAAAACATAGCTTACAAGACCAAAATAATGATAACGGAATAAGATTAATTAACTTTGCAATAAGTAAAAGTATGGCAGTAGTAAGTTGACATGATATCTGAGAAAAAATGTTCATAAAATAACTTGGTTATCTCCAGAAGACAAATATAGTAGCCAAATTGACTGTTAGCAACACAAACACTGGCTCAAAAACTTTGCCGTCAAACTGGGATACGAACCCAGACTTTTCCTTTGACGGGCAATTGCTCTACCATTAATCTACCCGGAGGCAAGTTTTATCATCGATCTTCGTGTGATAATAACTCTATTGCTAATATGACCATGTGCTCATAGAAAACAAAATATAAGACGTCCATAAAAAACGTCAGAAGCTATAGAGAAGCAGACGCAGACATAGACCATTATTTAGTCCTGATTGACTTCAGAATAAAGATGTCCATGGAATGGAAAAAGTAACAAAAAACACTGGGACTATATGTACAAATTAAAAAAATTAAGAAACATTACAATTAGGTAAGCTGACTTAACAATTTTAAAATATCTTTAGGTCAATTAGACATACATGTGAGTAAGGTCATATTAAATAGTCGAGCCTAAATATCGAGAATTAAAAATTGTATGAAATAAAAACTTACAAAAAACGAGAAATTTCTAATAATTTTAAAATGCTCAACTTCACTTAAAATTAATTTAATACTTTTGAAATTTTAATGGAGTGTTCTTGTGACCATTTTTAGTAGATGGTGAAAGTTTCAAGTTTTTTGCTATGTTATTTTTGTAGTTATGTTAAAAAAACATATTCAAATTTTATGAAAATTCCGGTATAGCATATTTTAAAATTTTTTGTCCATTTTTTGGACAGATTTTCCTTGTTTTTGGAAAAAGCATTGATACATTTTAAAAATAACCTTTTTAACCAACTGTGTGTGATTTTGAATCTATAGAGTTACTGATCAAAACTTTTTGATAAGAATTTCTATATAAAAATGTGTTTACGGAAGAAGAAAAAATAAAAATTATTGTAAAATCATAAACTTTTTTGTTCCGCTCAGAATCTAAATGGGTTGTCTAAAAATACCATAGGTTACACTCAAAATGCAAGTCTTAGAACTGCTTATGAATATAATCTTAATATTAAAATAAAACATTAATTAATTTATGAATTAAAAATTAGTTTCCATTTAATTTGTATAGAAAATTGTTGATATGTAACACAGAAGACTTACATCGTTCAACGGTTTGATGAACTACACCTCCATAACAAAACGTGACCGCAAATATACCTACCGATATATAACCTGTTCATTATAATCATGACCACAGTATAATCTGATAAATAGTCGCAATATCCCATTTGTAATTATTAGAAAATTGTAGGTAGTCGTGATAATCTACAAGTATCAAAATTACTTATCAAACTTTAAGTTTTTGTATACTTTTGATATATATATTGAACATTATTATGAAATAGATTAGAATTAAAACTCTCTTATCACAAGATATGCTTATTAAAAAGGACTTAATTGAATATCATTGTGTAAAGATTATTTGTTGAATAGAAAATTGACTAATAATTTATTATTATTACTAACTAGATCAGAGTTTATCAAAATATTTCAGGATTAAATAATATACTACAAAATATGAAACAGAAATTAAATAAATAATTCATTCAAACAAAATAATTACTAGAATCAGGGAATGCGTTTTCATCAATAACCACAACAAGATTTGATAATGAATCAACTGATGATTGTTGTCTTCTTAAATCAGCTCTGAGTGTAGAATGTTCTTCAAGCTGTGAACGTAAACTATCAACATCCATTTTTGCCGATTGTGATAAATGAGATATACGGTCTTCTGTTTGAGTCAACCACATACGTAATTCGTCTAACTGTTTTTGCTGAATTCCCATTAAACAATCATGTATTCTGAATAAAATTAAATAAATATCAATCAAAATTAAATTAAAGAAAATACATAAGTAAGAGATAAACTTACTTTGTTTGTCTCTCCAATGCAATTATTCTTAGTTTTTCCCATCGTGAATTTAATAATTTCATTTGCATACGAACTTCTTGTTCTTCCTCTTCAGTTAAGCCACCATCAGCTAACATTCTTGCACCTTCTTCTAATACAGAACCAACACCTTCTTGATGATGTGACAATTCTATTAGAAAATTCTACAAAAAAAAAATATATATATATATATATATATATAAATATATTTAATATTTAACAGCTTAATTTAAATGATTTGATTTCAAAATAATTTACTTCATGCACATGAAATATTTCTCTAACACCCTCTAGATCTTGGGGTATTTTTTCTGATTGATGTAAACGATCTTCAGCTTCAAGCAACCATGTCAAAACTTCTTCTAATGCAGTTTGATAACCACCAAGTTCAACAGAAATATTTGTTAACATACTCAGTGGCCTCTCATCAGGCTTCTTTAATGTATCTTCATACTAAATAAATAAATGTACAGTGAATTCTAAGTCTTTTTTATATTTTGTATTTTTTAACTCTCACTTGTAAATCAGATTTAGAAGCCCCCATTTCATCTGAATATTGGGACAATCTTTGAAATAAGCACATTACGTACATCATAACAGATTTTTTATCGGGTACAGAAGTATTAACATCTAAATAAATAATAAAGTTGAAATTGTTATCATATAAAATAGTCATTAATGTTAAAGCACCTTCAGGATCTAATAAACGTTCAATATTTAAATGTTGATGAGCAATAGCAAATATATTCTCAAGTCTTGCATTTGGGTGTTGTGTTAAAACTAAATCATAATCTACAAGATCAGATCTGAATTTGTGTATTAATGCACTAAATGCTAATCCATCAGACCAACTTGTAGTGAAATTTTTTATGTCAACATCATAACCCTAAAACATATTATATCAATTAAATATAAATGCAGGAAGTAAATATTAAATTAAAAATTAATATACATACCTCAGTATTTTTACGACACCATGCTAACAGAGTTTTTTCTAAATTTGTTTGCTGTGATTCCGACATAAGTTCTTTTAAATGACAATCAACCTGAAAATGAATAAAACTATAGTTATTGAAATAAATAATAATTTATAATTAATTCTACAAGTACATTAATTAAATACATGTTATGACTTTTAATTAAAAATGGTAAAATACTAAATGAACAATATTTTTACCTGCCAATGTAATATAATACTCCACACTAATCCTAGAATCAGTTTTGGG
This sequence comes from Stegophylla sp. TES_Ste_2020, assembly GCA_025469315.1. Taxonomy (NCBI): domain Eukaryota; kingdom Metazoa; phylum Arthropoda; class Insecta; order Hemiptera; family Aphididae; genus Stegophylla; species Stegophylla sp. TES_Ste_2020. Next base: position 19,703 of record JAIPRM010002021.1, on the reverse strand, counting down.
CTACCATCAACTATATCATTACTACTTATATTAACCAATTTTACCTAATCAAAATAGTAGTATCAATTTATAATTTATAACAATGAGGCTATAAAAAAATAAATAAATAATTTTAAATGGAGAAGATATATTTTTAAACTTACATTATTTTGTCCCAATATTTGTAAAGCTTTATTTACATTATTTAAGTGATGAACTCTCATACATCCTTTTTCTGGTTTCTGTTAAATAAATAATTAAAATTATGAATACAGTATACACAAATATTCAATACTTACAATTTGTGAACCAGTTAGAATTTCCAATAAATAAAGTAATTTAGTGCCATTTTGTAAATCTAAAAATAAATCACATACAGTTTCATGATTTTCCTGTAAATACATAAAATATTTTTATCAAAAATGATGATATTTAAAAAATAAACTTGTAATATTGTTTCTCACTTTTGATAGCTGAGAATTTATCCACTTAGTAAATGTTTTCTTTTGAACATCTTCTCGTTCATCTATATTATCAAACAGAAAGTATTATTCATGACTAATTTAAACTATTGGTATAAGCTGCTTTAGACTAGTACATAATCATTTACAAGGTACAATTAATGTAATTGTACTCAATAAAATATACCAAATAGTCGGCCTCTACTGTTACCTATATATTTTTAAACAACAAATTATACAGCTTAACTTTGTAAATATACAATCTGAAAACATTATGAGTAGGTAGGTATTTAATATATTTATATGAGCAGTATTTTTACTTTCTAGTCACTTTTGTGCGAGGGGTTCATCAAATTGTAGTAGATATATTATGGTACTGGTGAAAAAAGTAACATGTGAATTTTAAAATTACTTTTTTTTTTTTTTTGGACTTGAGGTCTGAGAATGAACCTTCAGAATGTCTAAAATAGGCACTTTTAGCATTATTTGCCATCAACCATATCTGAAAGCCATGTTACCTATATTATGTACAGAAGTCTCAGCAAGTGCTCTAGTAGGCTCACTAGGATGTAAAAAACTAAATTTTCAGCTGTTCAAATAACATTTAAGAAGTTCATCCCAAGGAAATGATCATAAGGAGGTTGTTATATAAGTAACATCATAATAAGGAAAAACTACCCGAAATTTAGCAAAAACACCCACACAACTTTTTCAATTTAAACTTTACAAAAATGTAAACAGATGGATAGATAATTATATAAAGAATATTTTAATCAAAGAAATTTTTATTTTTTGTAATTTTTTTTTTTTCAACAAAAATATTGTTTTCCTGTTTACGATTTTTTAAATAATACATTATTTTTTGTACTTTTTTTATAAAATTAACAAGTATTATTGTGTATTAATAGAAGTTCCACTCAGAATTATTTTATTGGAGAAATGATTAATCGTTTCTTTAAAATTCAGCAAACCATCAAGAAAATCCCATCCTAGGAGCAAAGAATACCCATGTTTTTCATGATAAACCATATAAACAATGAATGGAACAGTGGATAACTACAAATGTTTAAATACAACAAATAATTTATGTTATTGATTGTTTATTGTTTACATAGTATATTTATTATTGTAGTGATTAAATAATATTACAATATTAAAATAATAATAAAATCAGAAGTTCATTATATTATCAACAGAAAACTTAATATTTTATTTTACAGTAGTGATCTTTAAAAATCAATAGGAATAGGTACTTTTAAGTCATTGTATAAATAAACATAACATACCTATTTTATTAATAAGGAATTATCATTTAAAACTAAAAAAAAATGTCAAGATCAGAGTTTAATTATAAATAATGGCACCCTTGGAACACTTCACATGACCAATTATTTACTACTAATTAGGCAGAATAACTTCTACAATGTTATGAAATTAAAATATTTTACATACCAACTAGAAGATTGTCCATAGTAGCCATTATCACAAGCCGACACCCAGTGATGAAAAACGTAACAGACTGAAATGTGCAACAGGTGTCAGTGTCGTGTCACATTGTCCGGTAAGAAACGGCGGTAATAGGTATGATCATTATTTAAAAAGCTGTGGGTTTCGCAAACAAAAGTTTACAGAACATACATCATGATCATCAACACAAGTACATAGACCTCTTTAAATATTTATCAGTTTTAGTATTTACTATCGTCAGAGTGGAAAAAAAATAATTACTCAGTCCTGTGACAAAAAAATAGGCCGGAGCAAAGCGAGTGCACTTTCTACGCTAGATGGCAGATGCTTTTAGTGGCGTATGTTTTTATTCTCTACAGCCCAACCACTACAACTGCCCCTTCCCGATCCCACCACTATCATAAGGATTTCGTCCGCATAGCGTACCCATTACCCACCAACCACTACCCACGTACCAGCATTGAATATATATAATCAGAATGTAAAATCATCTACCAGTGTACCGTACTGCCTGTGGTACGCATACGCGTAATTCAGTACTTCATGTTACGCGTAGGCATACTAGTACTTTATAGGCATTAGGCAATGCCTAAAATGTATCGTAGGCAATAGGTACTGTATCATTATTCACATTAGACTTTCCCGACGTGACGTCCCCATTACTTATCTACACTGTGGAGATGGTAGTCTCTGCTTCTAGCATTGTCTTATCTTTTAATCTGTGTCTAATTTGTCGAACACAATAATAATTCATTGGTATTACATTTTTCCCTTTATCAGTCCAGCACGTATCACCCTGTGTACTTACACACACACACACGCATACACACTTGTACATGACACGCGCGGTCGCTGCCGAACATTTTCCGATCATCACTTACCACTACACACACATACATACACGACATACACACACACACACACATACACAAGCGAGTGCCCGCGACGCGACGCACACAAACGCCAACGCATAACAACGTACTATATATTATTCATTAGTCGTATCGTCGCGCCATACACCGTACACGATAATGTTATATTGTCGCCCAAAGCTTGCGGGCACTAGACCGTCGTCGCCTTACCGCCGTAATGACAGGTGGGAAAATGTAACTCGATAGTAAATGCTAAAGCAGACCTGAATCCGCCGTCCACGGGCGACCGTTGTAGTTCTGCCGCCGCCGCCTCCTCCGCTACTGTTGGGTGAGTAAAATTAGCGTCCTTGTTTTACGCGTCCCCTTATCCCTTACACGCGCGAGTATACCCTATGAACGGCACGACGCGAAGATAAAAGATGCGTTTTGATGATACGAGTGTTAGAAAGTGTACGTGCATTCGTCCACTTGTGTCCAATCCCATTGTCATATCTCACTGGACGCTATTCAACGAGCTTTCACGAGATCGACATTGTATGCTCGACTCTATGTATAAATGCATGCTTGTATATTATCTACACAAATAAGTACTCCTTTTTGATGCTTTGAGAAACTATATACTTCGATATTTTTGAGGAATGGTTTCATGATAATATTATAACATATAAAGCTCACAGTGCTAATGAAAAATCCAAATTATATTTCTCTCTTTCTTTTTTTTATATAAATAATTAAGCAATTAATTTTTAAATGTTTATTGAACATATTTATATACAGTCGAGTCACAATAACTGGATAACTCAAAATACTTAACAGCTCAATTTTTTTTTATTATTACTTTTAAAATAGGTATAATGAGTAAATTGAGTTAGTATTGTATTGACTCGAGTACTAGCTCGAATAACACGTATCACAAAGCAATTTTGTATCCCCCTTCAAATTCAAGTTATCACATAATGAATATAATTACCTAAATATAAGACTTTATTTTCACTCATGTTAAAAAACTAATGACAAATTTGGAATTGCCTTTAAGTTATTAACTTACATTTTTATTAAAATTATTATTAATAAAAATAATATTTGTATCCATACCTACCTAAAATTAAAATTAAATTATTTGAGTTGAAAATTTGAAAATATGAACCTATGTCTATGGATAAGAAAAATTATGCCTTCAATTATATTTAATTTTATAAAATTTAGTATAATGAATGTTTGACACATGATTAAAATTAAAACAATGTGAAATATCTATATGTATTTGATAAAATGTGATATACTGACAATTAATATGCACATATCTAAAATACCAGTAACTTCTGTTAAATATGCCACAAATATTGATCTGAAATCATATTGCTGATAAAATGAGTTCTTCAAAAATATAACATCATATCGCTTTCATAAGAAGTATATTATTATAATTAAGTATAACTTATTACAAAATGATAGGGTCTTCATAATTTTTTCATGTACCTAGTAAAATTAAAATATATTTTCATTTTTATAAAAACTTGTAAATTATGTCTGACTTTAAAATTAATACAAATAATACATTATGTGTTGATACATCATATAGTTTAGCCTTGAGAGATCATACCTTTATAATTTTTCAATTTTTTTCTTCTAAAAGTATTTGGTAATTAGGGATTATGTTTATGTTCCCCCTTATGCAAGTGTTCATAGTAATGTTCTATGTGAATATCAATAAACAAAATTATCTATAGTAAAATTTGAAAATACATGAGACATATTATGTTATTATTTAATTTGTTCTATTTTATGATTTTTAATTCTTAAAAATATACAAATACAAGTTTCATTATCTTAATATTTTTGTTAAATGGGCAACTATTTTTAATGTAATTTCAGTTACTAATTATGGAAAATGATATATTGGATGAACGGTCACGAGAATTTTTGGAAACTGCTAATCAATATATCACTGAACATGGACATCAACATGTGTCAGAAGAAGATAATAAACAACTTGTTAGTGACCAGCACAGTTTACCAGAAGAATTTCAGATTGGTAAATTCTAATTAAAATTCTAATTTAAAATATTAAAATCAATATTTGTATAATTTAATAAAAGATGAAAATGGAGAGCTGTCTCATCACACCACTGGATATTATGATACTAGTGATATGCTATCTGGTAATGGGTCCTCAGCACTCACTGAAGATGATCACCGATTAGCTAATGAATTAGCTGCTGAGCTTGCACAACAGAACAAATCTCTTGTGGATGGTGACCATCATGATGATACTCATCTCATGACCAGCTATTTGTATAGTACTGACTTTGATTTAAACACAAATAGTAAACATTCATCACAAACTTCAAACCATATCAATAATCAACAGGTTTTATACTTTTATTACATATTATATTATTGTTGTATGTATTTATTTATTTACTTAAACGTGTTTTATACAGATTATTAGTTCCGAAACTTTAATAGAAGTTAACGCTTCAGAAGAAGATTATCATGCAGAAATACAAAATAATTTACCACACAAAAAACGTTTCCGTAAACGAGAATCTGTGCCAACTCCAATGAGAAGTATTCACCCTAAATGTTATAAATGTAAACAGTGTGGTGAACAATTTAATTCTCAATCTGCATTTACTGTAATTTGTATTATAATTTCATACTTTTATAACTATTAGACATAAAAAATTTATACATTGAAATTATATTTATAGATACATCGAACAACTGTACATACACCTAAAAAAGTTGGAGGTCGATTGCCATTTTCGTGTGATATCTGCGATAAGCAATTTACACACCAAATTAAATTTTTTGAACATTTAAAATTTCACTATGAACCACAACAAAGTAAAGTTATTGTGGTTACAACGGATTCTGGTACTTCTCCACATCATGTTAATTATCAAAATCACGGCACTCAAGAACCTACAAATGATAACGAAAATCATTATATTGAAGAAAATATTGAAGACCAACCTGAACTCAATGATCTGCCACCACTTCAGAGTTATAGAGTAAAATTATCTATTATTTTGTATTTATTGAATAAAGTTCTGATATTATTGCACAATAATGATTTTTATAGTTAACTGAAGAAGAGAGCTTGGATACAGATAAACATTGTTTATTTTCATCTGATGGTTCTATATTAGCTGCACAACTTCAGCAGCCATTTCCATGTCATTTGTGTGATAGAAATTTCCGCCGCCTTAAAGCTTTAGAAATTCATATGGCTTCTATACATCCACAACCAGCAACTGTTACGGTTACTGTTAAGCAAGACAGTTTGGAAGAATTTTCTGATCCAGAAGATTTAATGGAAGGTATTCGTCATATGGTCCCTGGTGTTGCTGATTCTGAATCTGAAACTGATGAAAAACCTCCATTACACGAGTAAGTAATCAAATAATGAATTTTTAATTTTATTTGTTTATTTGAAGAATAAAAATTGTATTTAGTTGGGAATACAATGGTGAAAGCAATACAAACCATGAAGCTACAATGATAAAATCAAAACCAGAAGAAAATACATGCATATTAAATGGGAATTGTGACAATGGTGAAAATAGTCGAGCTGAACACACTTGGGAAGATGATACAGATGAATTAGAACAAATAATGAAGAAAAATATATCAAAAAATCTTGTTTGCGCCCAATGTAAAAGGAAGTTTAATCATCGTAATTCCCTATTATATCATTTAAGGTCGCATTCTGGTAAACGACCACACAGTTGTAAATTATGTCCTAAAAGTTTCTTCTCAAGTAGTGCTCTGAAGGTATAATAGTATAATAACAATTTTTTTAGATTTATGTTCTATGGATTATATTTTAGGTGCATAATCGGCTACATACCGGAGATAAACCATTTGAATGTGAATGGTGTGGGCGGAATTTTCGACAATGGGGTGATCTCAAGTATCATATTGCTTCATTACACACTGAATCTAAACAATTTCAATGTGAATTTTGTGGCAAAGACTTTGCTCGTAAATATTCTTTGATAGTTCATCGACGAATACATACCGGAGAAAAAAATTATGTGTGCGAATTTTGTAAAAAAACATTTCGAGCGTCATCTTATTTGCAAAATCATCGTCGAATCCATACAGGTGCGGAGAAAAAAATTATATTTAATTTTTTCATAATGTGGGGTCTGATCAAAATATCCTCAGAAAATCGCTTATGTTTAAAATGATTGCATAAATATTACTACCCATTTAGCATCAGAATTCAAAAATAATTGGCATTAAATATACTTTATTATTTTTAAATATTATATTTTAAACTATTAATTGTCTATAAATTAAGTGTAATATAACATTTATATATGTAGATTATTAATAAAAATCGTAAGAGAGGCTAAAATGTACATCTATTTATGCAACAATTATCAGGTTATTTGATGTCATCAAGTTATGTTTATTTTTTTATAATATAGTTTTAGGATCACATTGAGAGTAGTTGTTTATCCATTACTACTGTAGGATACTTTCTCTTAGAAAATGTTATCGGATATCAAAAATTATTTCCAATATTATAAAAATACTAATAAAATTTAATTACAATATCATTTTTACTTATCTCCTTTATGTATATCTATCTTGATATAACAGTCAACAAGTTTTAAAATCAATAAAATATTAAACCACTTCAATAAAGTAAATTAATAAAAAGTGTTTAAAAAAATTAATTTAATTTATTTCTGTATCAACTCGAATAATATTTATAATTAATCAAGTACTTCCTAAAAAAACAGAATAAATAATTTAAATTAAAAACTCAAAGAAATAATAATTCTAGTTTTATAATAAACTATCTTTATTTAGGTGAAAAGCCATATAAGTGTGAAACTTGTGGTAAAGCATTCAGAGTACGTTCAGACATGCGAAGACATACTGTTGTGCATAGGAAAGATGGTGTCAATTCCGGTGTTCAAATGAACAGCTATGATGAAGCTCAACTAAGTGGTATTGTTACTTCTTCAGATATGAATATCCACCTAGCCAAATTGGAGGTGGATAAAGAAAAAACTACAGAGCCTGAAGATATAAAATACCATGAAAATTTCTCTCATAATTCCAATCAGCTTTTAACTGCAGATGAAGTTAGTGCACCTCTCAATCTCAATTTACGAGCTCAAGATGATGGTGTTAATGATGAATCTACTCATTTTGGGCAATTTAATGGCCGTCAAGAAATAATTGATCGTGATACAAATACGTTATATGTTTGGATTCCATCTACTACTGAGCAACTATTGCAAAGTGAATGATTTGAGTTTTCATCAAATTCTTTTATCCAAAGAGTTAAATGGAATATTGTGTTAAATTTTTATAAGTATGGTGACTTAAATTATCAAATCATTTGATAAACTTTGTTGTCAAATTGAACTTGAGTTGCTTATGACTGCTTTAAGTCTGATACTATGAAATTATTTTGATAAATTTTAACTTCAAAATTGAATTTCATTATTTTCTATTCAGACATTAATCAAATGAGAAAACGTTGACAAGGTAAATCATTCAAATTGGTTGAACCAATATACAAACATTTATTATGTGTAATTAAAATTAACACAATTTGTTGAGTATTTATTATAAATTGAATTATAGAACTCTATTATTAACAAATATTTTAAGTTTTTATTAATTCAAAGGACCAATATATCAATATTTTATAGCAAAAGTATGTTTATATTTATAGAAAATTATGTTTTGAGATTTAACATTTGCTCATTTGAAAAATGCTCACCATAAGTTTAAAAAAGTTATTTAATTAAATTTAACATAATGTGATTTCAGTAGATTCAAAATACAGTACTAAATGTTCTGAAAATAGTATCACCTCATCTAATTAAAAGTGTACATTGAAATTAAAAACCCCAAAATACTACACTATGGTCATATGTGGCCCTTCGCATGGGTGCGACTTAGTAGTCATGTAAAATTTTAAAGCAACAATAATTCATTTATTCATTAAAAATATTCTGAGCTTCACAAGACAATTACAAACAAGAAATTATAATGTTTATTATTATTATAACAGTTAATATCCAAATATTAACTGAGAAAAAAAAACAATTTTGATGAGAAAAAGTGTTTAAAAAAAAGAGAAAATTGCATATTAAAAATTTTCTTTCATTAAAATATTTGTCATTTTATTGTCTATTTATATTCAAATTTTCATAAAGTTTGGATTAAAAAGTTTCTAAGATATTTTTGTCAAATTTTGGGTAGTCATTTTTCCCTAACGTTGACCAAACTACTGAGAATTTTTGAAAACTGGCCTCTTGAAAATACCATTGCGGGCAAAATTATGAAAAAGTCACTGATTAAAACTTTTGAACATCTATTTATATATTAAAAAAAAAAAAAAGCCCGACATATTTCACACGATAGGTGTACTTCGCACGACGGGTGTATTAAATTTTAAAGAAACGATAAATCATTTCTTCAGTAAAACGATTCTGATCGAAGGAAGTTAATAATATAAGAAAATAAAAAATATCAAACCCGGAATAATATTGCACCAAAATATTCGCAATGAAATTTTCTATCTAGACATCAAATTTCAAAATAATCGGTCGAACCAATTTTCTTATATGTACGTTAAAGTGTGTGATTTTAGGTATAACTAACTTCAAACGGTTATAAAAAAAAAATTGACCAACGATTTTTGAGATTTTTTCAGGTCAAGCAGACATATGTCAGTGAGATAATATTAAATTTTCAAGTCTTAATATCAAAAAAAAGCCGGACATACTTCGCACGATGGGTATTCTTCGCACGGGTGTATTGAATTTTAAAGAAACAATAAATCATTTCATCAATAAAACAAGGGAAGTTAATAATATAAAGAAGGAAGTAAATAATATAAATATAAAATAGTAGGTTAGACACTGTAATTTAATAGTGTAAACATATACAATATACATGTATACATATAATAGTGTACACATACACAAGCAATCCCTGTAATATGTGACAACTGATAAGGCATTGTGGTTCTTAGAAATGTATTTGGGCGGCAGTCCAAAGGCCACACCGTAATTACCGACTTGTATCCTATTAAATTTAGTATCAAAAAATACGTACGATAAGATAAGCGAATAACAAATACCTACCAAATTTTCGAGTTTTTTACAATCTTACCCTTGTAAAATGTATAATTCTTTGTCCATAAGAAATTTTATTGCACCAAAATATTCGCAATGAAATTTTCTATCTAGACACCAAATTTCAAAACAATCGGTTTGGCCAATTTTCTTTTATGTACGTTAAAGTGCAGGATTTTAGGTAAAACTAACGAATTATGTCGAAATTCTACCTTCAAAAGGTTATAAAAAAAAATTTGAGTAACGATTTTTGAGATTTTTTCAGGTCAAGTAGAAGTATATGTCAGTGACATAATATTAAATTTTCAAGTCTTAATATAAAAAATCAAAATTTTGATTACATAAAAACTAACGAAAAGTTAGATATTTCCGAAATTTTCAAAATGCTGTACTTAACTCAAAATTGATCAAATCTTTTTGAAATTTTCTCGTCACTATTTTTAGTGGTTGGTGAAAATTTCAAGTCCTTTGCTGCATTATTTTAGAAGTTATGTTAAAAAGTAATTTTCAATTTTACGACAATTTCGGTAATTGTGTATTTTGTCAATTTTTTTCAGTTTTTTCGTGTTTTTAAGAAAAGTATTGAGAAAATAGAAAAATGACCTCTCTAAAGTACCATCTAGGTATGATTCCGGTTTTGTAGAGATACTGATCGAAACTTTTGGACAAGTATTTCTATACGAAAAAGTATTCACAGAAAGAGAAAAAAAAAAAAATAAATAAACATCATTGTAAAATCATAAGATTCCTCACTTCGTTCAGAATCTAAAATCAAAAATTTTATTGCATAAAAACTAACAAAAAATGAGACATTTTCAAAATGCCGTACTTAACTCAAAATTGATCAAATCTTTTTGAAATTTTTATGACATATTTTTGTATCTATTTTTAATGGTCGGTGAAATTAATTAGCTGCATTATTTTAGAAGTTATCTCAAAAAGTAATTTTCAGTTTTACGAAAATTTCAGTAATTGCGTATTTTGCCGTTTTTCGACAGCTTTCCCCCGTTTTTGGAAAAAGTATTGAGAAACTGGAAAATTGACCTCTCTAAAGTACCATCTGGGTGTCATTCCGGTTCTATAGAAATACTGATCGAAACTTCGGGACAAGTATTTTTATATACGAAAAAGTGTTTACAGAAAGAGAAAAAAAAATAAACATCATTGTAAAATCATAAGCTTCTTCACTACGTTCAAAATCTAAAAACATTAGGTTCTTAGCTCCATTCAGTATTTTAAATTTAATATTTGTTGACAGTAATATTTGTATGTTTCTCTTGATTTTCAAGAAACCAGATATTTAAAATTTTAATTTAAAAATAGTATTTACAAAATTTAAAATTTGATTGAATAATTAATACTAATAATGTATCAAGGAAATATATAATTATGTTAACAATGAGCCCTAATTTCATTTTTCTTACATTATAAGCATTCACTTGAAAAGCTTTATGTTGTCTACCCATCTTTTGAAAACAGTTGTACAATTTATACTTTTGCTATTCTTATCATTTAAGCCTAATAACATAGAAAGTGGTTCAGTAAGCTTCCTCTCAGAGTGAAGGGGAATGGGGGTTACCATCACAAAAATTTAGACTATTATAAACTTTAAATATTTTTATCCCTATGACATTGTCAGCATACAAAATGAAAAAATAAAAACATTTTCTTTTTGACTTTTATGTTTAAGAATAAGAAAAATAATATAGTTAAGAGAGAATTGAAGAAAAATGTATGGCACAATATGACTATAATGTCATTTTGATCAAGCCCATTTAAACATGTTGAAAAGATATTGATTTCATGTTTGCTATCAGCTATAAGTTTGAAGCTTGAGTTAATATAAGACAATAATTATTGTACTCAGAAATTATAAAGTTTATTACTGTTAAAAAAATATTTATATTTTATTAAGCTAGTTTTATATCCCACTATTAATTAAGAACATGGAAAAAAATTTTGTGACAAGGAAAATAGGTTTTGGAAGTATAATAATAAAAAAAAAAATCATATTTTCAAAATATCTGTAATTCAATTTACATAAAGTTAGGATATAAAATAAGTTCTAAAGCCATTTTTGTTGAATTTTAAAGAGACTATAGAATTTGAAAAATGATGTCCCAAAAGTATCTAATTGAATAAAATTGTGATTCCAAAAGTTGCTGATCAAAATGTTTGGACAAGTATTTCTATAAAGTAATATATTATAAAAAAAAAAAAAAGTAAAACACTGACAAGAAAGCCGGAAATCTTCGCACCAAGAATATTCTTCACTTCATGGGTCAGATACTCTTGGTGATGGGTTTGTGGAATTTTAAAGAAATGATAAATCATTTCTTCATTAAGTTGGTTTTGAAAGAAGGAAGTTAATAATAATATAAAGACTAATACTTGTCCAAAAGTTTCGATTAATAACTTAATAGATACAAAATTACACTCAAATCGTACTTTTAGGAGGTAATTTTTCAAATTTCTTAATATTTCTTCTATGCATAAAGGAAAACTACCCAAAAAACTGTAAAACACTATAAAATTCGTGATCACCTGACTTTTCATAAATTCTGCAGTTTCACTTTTTTAACATAACTTAAGCCGGATATACTTTGCACCACGAATATTCTTCGCTCCTCGGGTCAGATAATCTTGAAAGTTATGTATAATTTTAAAGAAACGATGAATCATTTCTTTAATAAGACGACTCTGAACAAAAAAAGTTAATAATATAAAGAACAAAAATATTTGTCATTTTCAACACACTCACCAAGAGTATCTGACCCGAAAAGCGCAGACTATTCATGGTGTGAAGTATGTCTGGCTCTCTTGTCTGTACTTTACTTTTTAGGTTTAAACCTCATAAAACATTTAATTTTTAATCCGATAGAAATTTTCTTTCCTCGTGTGTTTTTCTACCTGTATAAATTTCATGAAAATCCATTTGTTATTAATTTATTGAAATATTTAATTATTTTGTTGATTTTTATTTTTATGATTGGTCTTTTTTTTCCGGTTTATTGCTTATTATAGACAAATTTCAGTTAAAATGTAAATACGTAACAACTAGCTGAATAACCCAGCTTCACTCATGTGCATTTTTTTGTGTAAGCTATAACTCTTTTTTTATCAGTTTATATATTACAGGTATAGATTGCCTTTAGATTTATAGCATCTTTAAGAATTTTAAGAATAAGTAAGTAGAGAATTGACCCTTTTCAATCTTTAAAGGTTGAATTTAAAAATCTGGTAATTTCAGTAGTAAGTGCTACGATTCGAAAAAATACTACAAATTATAATATTTCAGCCCTTTTTACCCCTTTTCAAACAATCTGATCAAGAAACGACTAAATTATTAAGAAATGTATGCTTGGTTAAAAAAAACCAAACGATAAATAAAATTTTCCATTTCTAACCGTTTTTACTCCTTTTTACCTCATTAGGAGTTGAATTTTGATAAATTCTTAGGGAGTCTCAACATCATGAAACACAACTATTGACCAAATTTAATACACATCGCTTTAGCAGTTCTGGCTAGATGGTTTCTTTTCATTTTTCTCACTTTTAACCATTGGGGGTTTAACTTTGGAGAACCTTTCTTAGTGGGTCTTTATATCAAAAAATGAAACTATATAGTAAATTACGTACTTATAACTTCAGCACTTCTGGCTGGGCAATTTTTCCATTTTTACTCCGTTTAAACCCTTCACGAGCTTAAATTTAGAATATTATTTCATAGGGGCGACTATTATAAAGAAATGAAACTCCCGAGCAAATTTCATATTTATCGCTTTAGCGGTTCCTGGTAAAGTGATTTTTTCCATTTTTACCCGTTTTAACCCTCTTAAAGCAGCCCATTTTGGAAAATCCTTTCTTAAAGAATGTCTAAATCATTTTCAGTTTTTTTTTTTTTTATGAAAAATTAACCCTAAATAATTCTTAGTCCCAGGGCTAAGCAAATCTTATTGAGGAACTGGATTCGTATATTATGAGTGGTTATGTAATATACGGATTACTGGAGCAACTTGTCAACGCCAAAATGCTGATTAGTAACGTTTTGTGTATTTGCATTTGATATTATGGGATACAATATATTTCTTGTTGTAAAATAACTGTTAACAGATAAATTATATTAAGTAGCGTAAAAGAAAATGTTTTCAAATGTTACTTTCGAGCAAGTGTGTACATTTATTGTTCCTGGAGTTTTCAAAAGAGTAAGAAACAAAGTCTTCAGTGGAATCCGTTCTATTGGCTGTGTCTGAGAGAAGCAAAATACAGAAAATGTGCACGCCGACGCTAGTAAAATATACAAAAGTCAGGCGGATCAAAAAACCGACTGTGAACCGAGAGCAAATGGGACCACAGACGTATGCGCTTAAACTCAAACCACCAGAATGTGATTAAGGACGGGGTGGCAGTTACCTGCAGTAATACACTGCAAACCTTAATGAAGGTGAAGACCTTTCTGGTCGGGCTGGCCAGGACATACCCGGCCCGGCAGGCCAATGCTCTGAAGCGGCCGACCGGAAAAAAAAAATGAAAGGATAACGGGGACACAGCTGCCAAACAGACGGCGATACTACCGGCATCAGCGCTCGTGGGTCTAATGATTCCTGCAACATCTTTGACCGCCACCACGCACTGATGTGGGCGAGGATGATTTGGAGTGGGCCGCCCAGGACAATTCGAACCGGGTGGTCCTGTACGATGACGGCGAAGCACCGGTCGAAAAATATGGAAAAGAAATTTCGGACAATAGTGCAGACGTGCAACTACCAAACTGCTTGTCTGTGATGGCTAGAAAAGTCGTTTTTAGGTCTGGAGGCACGACGGACCAATAGCGGCGGTGGTGCTGTAGGAGACCACGTTTATCATCGTCGGGTGTTTATTTCAGGTATGTCTCCGGGAAAGCATAGCCCCCCCGGAATTTATCCACCGCCCCACGGGAAAAATTAAAGAAATCCCATGTTTTTTCAAATTACCGAAAATCAATTGACTATAATTTACATCATACAAAAATTTTTATTTATATTTTTCTCATGTGTCAAATTTAAAATTGGGATTCAGTTTACCTAATTAATTAAGCTTTGGGATTTAGTTTTCCAACTCCGAACTATAAATACTGAACTTGACTAAGAATAGGATGTTATATCAGGGTCCAATTACGTAGCCAGGATTTTTTAATGGAAGGGGCCAGAAAAAAATTTCAAAATAATAAAATATTTGTTTTCGTTTATTTTCTAAATAACAAAATGTATTGCTCTTTTTACTCTTTGTCCTCAATAAATATGAAAATAAATGTATAGTACTTAAGTATTATTATGACTACATTTAATACTTGGACAGATTCAGTAGATAATATTTAAAGGTATTGTGTAATTTAAATAATAATTGCTCAATGTTTTGATTGCAAAAATTAATTATTTTACGCGATAATAACCAGATTCATTAAAATTTAAATTCTTATAAAAAATATATTTGAATAACAATTTTGAAGACTTTCTTTCAGTACCTACTTTGAATTATATATTTTATATGTTTGATAAAGTTTAAGCTCATAATATCAAGAAACAAAAATTTGAATTAAAATCGAGTAACACCAATGTTTCCAAAGTTAGCAATATCATTAATATTTATTTCAAAAAATGTTAATTTATTTTTAAAAATGAAATAAAAATCTTTATTACTTAATAACCATTGAAAATGTTAAATTTATTAAAACTATTTAAAATAACTTAAGGTTAGGTTAGGTTAGGTTTTTATATAAATTAGAAATATATAGCTAACATTTAAAACAATTTTATTATTTAAAAAAATATGCGCTGATCTTTCGCTTGGTTACGATAGTCCAACGGACCTTAATGCATTATGGCGATAAGTAATAAAGGACCTAAAATACCTAACAACAAATTTTTAGATGTTATAGACTTGTACGCAATAAAGAAAATTCGCCAAACAGGAAGAATTTAAACAAAATATGTTTATGAACTATTTTAATTCAATTAAATAATAATAAAATTAATTTTTAACAATTTTATGAGGTCAAATTTGTCTTAAATATTATTTTATACATTTTGCATCCCCGAAATTTTGAAATGCCCCTCCTCCCCGGAAAATAAATGTCTAAGAAAACACCAGTCGTTGTCCGTTCGCCGCCCAATTAGTGGTGACGTGGGTATAGTCGATAAGGTCAGGACGGAACCAGATGGAGACGAGACCTACGCAGGGCAGGTAGGAGAGGACGAGTTCTGCGCTGGCCTATGCAAAACAAATGCTGACGACAGGACAGGATTAGTTTAGGCCTGCACGGAAAAACTGATCGGGTGCCAGTGAAGAATAAAGTCAGATGGGTCGAAAAATCCATTGTGGATCGAGAGAAAGTGGAACGTTTGCGCTTCAGGTTACGGAGCTCGGTGCCCTGGTGGCGGCAGGTTTGAGTAGTGTCGTAGTTAGTAGAGGGAAGGCCAGAAACGACTAGGGCAGTCAACAGAGAGCTGTACGAGGCGAGAGGCAGTGTTTCCAGTGTTCGGATTCCGTATCCGATAGATGGAACTTACCTTACCATACTACATTCGATTTTGTTGGACGATATTTTGAATTGTCTTACTATGTAAATAATAATTAAATATCATAAATATGATAAATTATAATTATAATAAATATTAAATAATAATGATAATATAATTCATACATATTTTTTGGGTTACGATTAGGGTTGTCAACTTTTATTCGCGGATATGCGGGAAACCAAAAAAATATATATGGGGGAATTCAAAAAATGAAGCGGGACCTGTCTGAATTTTCAGAAATGAGAAAAAACGTTCGTGTCCCTTTCGGGAGGCCGCGTACTTGTGGCGGGTGACGATGGACGCTTTCCTGTAGCTCCAAGTGATCCTGCGCCGCCGCGGGACCGGCCGAGAGCCGTCAATTCGTCTAGTAAGCTTCCAGTTGAGCTATAGACGGGAAACTCGGGGTGACAACCCGACCGCCATCGGTTGTCGCCCGGTCGTCGATTCGAAGACACTAAGCCGATTCGACGGAGGAAAGGGAATTATGAGTCCCTTACTCGCGCGAGCGTGCCGGCGTCTGCAGTAAGGCGGGGACGAATTCATTCTGTCTCCGAGGTGGCCGCGGTGAGGAAATTTCGTTCCTACATGCCTGGCTGGGCTCTTTTTGAAACTGCGAAAAGTCCGGGAGCTTTAGAGTAAAAAAATATCAAACCGGTCGATTTAACCCGGAAAACGGGTGCAATATCAATTATTTTGTTACATACAACATTTACGAAAAAAGTTGATTTAAGATTTTCAGGTTAATTAAACATGTATGCCAATGAAATCATATTAAATTTTCAAGTCTTAATATCAAAAAGTAAAAATATGAGAAACATTTTGGCGCAAGAAAAATTTGAAAATGTGAAAAAAAATTTGGAAATATTTTTAACACTTTTTTTTCTCATTTATTTTTTCCCCTTTATTTATTAGATAAAAAAAGTAAAGTAAAATAAAGTAAAGTACAGACAAGAAAGCCAGACATACTTCGCACCACGGATATTCTTCGCTCTTCGGGTCAGATACACTCTTGGTGAGTGTGTTGATAATGACGACTATTATTGTTCTTTGTATCATTAGCTTCTTTCGTTCAGAATCGTTTTATTGAAGAAGTGGTTTATAGTTTTTTTTTTCCAAATTATACACACCCTTCAAGAGTATCTGATCCAAAGAACGAAGAATATAATATGTCCGGCTTGCTTGTCTGTACTTTACTGTACTTTGCTTTACATTATTTTACTTTAATTACTTTATTTTTTGAATCCTTATTTCTGCGCTTGAAAGAATGGTTTCACCGTCGTGAAATGGTTCTTCTCGTCCAGGTAAGATCCGATGAAAATGTTCAAAAATTTATATAAAATTAAGACGCATTAAATATTTATTATAGACCTACCTAAGTGTTTACCTAAGTGTTTTAGCTTTCTTTTACACTCGTGTCTTTCAATAACATACTCGTACGCATGAAAACTCTTGAGTTCTAAAAATATTATTTTATGTTTTGAAATTTCGAAAACTTCACAAATCCATTAAATCCACTGCTTAATTTTATTAAAACCGAATCATGTTTTACATCGTTTATCTTGGTTTAAATTACGGTGTAATCAAACACAGTTTACCTAATTTGACGGGTCGGACGCGTAAAGCGATAATATCATGTGTTCACTCCAGACACCTAATACTTCGTGCGCTCTACCTTACACACCTGATATTACCTGATATTCGGTCGGTCGCACTGTTTGTTTGGTGTGTAACCCAATCGGAACGGTTATAATTACCGCGTAAATCTGATGATGAGCGTGAAATGCGTGTAAATTTGTATACTTAAAATTATGGGAAAACGGCAATTAAAGATACTGTAAATAACTCAAACTATTGTAATTATATTTATGTGTACTGCCCTTTCGGCCCAACAATGAAAAACGCATAAATAATAATAATAACGTACAGATGAATTATAAGGAACAACTGATTTGGTAAGCAAATAATAATCAATTGTGTACGCTTTCACGGAATTTGGTTAAGAAAATTAAAAAATATTATTTGAGTAGTTCTTCTAAGAATTTACATTGCATCAATAAAAAATGTAATAAATTATCATTCACAGTACACTGTTCTGCCGTTTACTAAATCCTGTATAAAATGATTCAATACTTGCGCAGAAAAAAAATATATAAAAATACACAATAACATAGTAGTCCACACGGCTATTGGAACCGGTTAAATGGCAATAAAATGATATATAAGACTAAATCAGAAGTTCCCAAACTGTGGGCCACGGCCCAAAAGTGGGTCGTGATTAAATTTTAGGTGGGTCGCGTTAAATTTTGGTTTCTGAATAAAGTGAAGGAGCTAGTTTTTTTTACAATGATGTTTATTTTTTAGGGTATTTTAGGGTGTTTATTATTCAAAATTATCAATAGTTATTCAAAATTTGAGAAAAGCAGCCTTAAATTAGACAAAAATGCAATTTAAACTTTATATAAATTTAAATATAGACTGCAGACAATAATATGAAAAATATTTTTGGGGAAGAAATTTTTTTGAGTTAAGAATTCACATGGTGTGAAGTATATCCGAATTTTTATAAAATATACATTTTTTTTTTTTATTTGTAATATTCATTTTATCGTATATACTTATATAATTTTAAATATTTATCACACATTTTTTGTAATAAATAAATGAATAATTAGAGTTCTTTAACAGTTGTACATATTATTAAATAAAAATTTAAATAGCTTTTTTATTCAGTATCTCATTCAAGCAAAATGACAAAAAAAAAAAAAAAGAACATTTGGTTATTGTTGATGTGGGTCGCCAAAATTGAAAAAAAAATTACTAAATGGTTGGTAACAAAAAAAAGTTTGGGAACCTCTGGACTAAATGGTTATTTGATCCAATACGTGATGATTCATATATAAGCCTCACATTTTTTTTAGATTCTGAATGAAGTGAAGAAGCTAGTGTTTTTACAATGATGTTTATTTATTTTTTTTTATTTTTTTTTTCTGTGTACAACGTTTCGCATAGAAATACTTTTCCAAAAGTTTCAATCAATAACTTTTTGAAATCCGATTTGCCTCTAGATTGTACTTTAGAGAGGTCATTATTTTAATTTCTCAATTCTTCAATGTTTTTTTTTGGACAAAACTACCCAAAATTTGACAAAAACGACTCGAAAATCATCATTTTTTGATCAGAATTTTATGAAAATTTAAACATAGATAGAAAATCCTATAAAAAAGATTTTGGCGTAATAAAATTATG
>JAIPRM010002020.1:20834-33103 GCA_025469315.1 Stegophylla sp. TES_Ste_2020 | reverse complement strand
CTTTGTTCAGAATCGTTTTACTGAAGAAATGATTTATCGTTTCTTTAAAATTTAATACGCCCGTCAAGAGAATACCACCCGTCGTGCGAAGTACACCCATCGTGCGAAGTATGTCCGGCTTTTTTGACTACGAATTTGTTCTGTAAACTAATCGTCCTTTCAAGTTGCTCTAAATTTTGTCACCCTCTGCTACCCATTAAATACGACTTTGTGTTACAAAAGTCAAAAGCTCAGACATGATGAGTTGGTAATGTGGAAATGTATTAGAAATAAGTAAACAATAAGGCTGAATATGAAACAAACGCTAAGAAGAGTACATTGATAAATATTTTCAATGAACATTTCTTTTCCAATTATTATTCTAATAAATTTGTTGGAGTTAGAGTAAAAGAATTAATTTATTTTAAAACATAATAGCTGAAAATTGATCAAAATCCATATTTAAACTTTTTTAAATGCTAGTATACCACTACGTTAATTCAGTAAATGTAATAAAATATATTTTATATTATTCATATATATATATATATATATATATATATATTATATATATATATTATAGTCCGGCCCATCGAGATTATCTCGAAAACTCGTAGGTTCCATTCAGGCCAGCGTAAATGTCAACAATACTTCATCATATACGAATTTCAAATAGAAAGTAAATATGTAACAAATGTTAAACATACTCATTATAAAACTGACAAATATTATTATCTATTATAAACTTAAGCTCTACTGAGAATCGTATCATTGAAAAAATTATGTATCGTTTCTTTAAAATGCAGCACATCCACCAAGAGTAAGCCACCGGAGGAGCAAAGAATACCCATGGTGCGAAATATACCGGATTCTTTTAGTAGAACCTATTTTACCTACCAATTTTTTTTGATTTAATATGAGACCATCAGATTTTAATTTTTGTCATTTACCATCAAAATCTAGGGAAGTATGTCAATAAAATTATTCTTTAATATATTCAGTTGTATATATTAATTCGTAATTTTAGGTCCTATATTAACATTACAACTAATTAACAACATGACAACTAATTAACAATTAGTAAATAATACTATAGTTTATTGTGGTATTGGAATAAGATGACTGAGGAACAACAAACAAGAATTTTCCTGACGCGCTTAGTATTTCTTCCGCAGTCAAAAGCGATCGGTATCGGTGGATATCCTTTGTAAATTATTCTGTGAGGGGAGCTAATAAAGTCCATACCAAAGTGAACCGTGAGAAGGTATCGCAATAAATCATTATGTAGAACGCACATACCTATTGTGGAGGGAAGAGTTATTAGAATATTTTAGAGACTTTGTCCTCGAAGCCCTACGTTCCCGTTCTGCTTACGAAGCATGCATTTTTCGGCGACTTTTTTGGGAGAGATCGTAATATTTTATTATCATATTCGTCAAAACCAGTTATACCAACGACGACCCCTTTTTTCCCGATCTTTCTAATTATAATCTTCTAATTATAATCTAGTCAATGACTAGAAGTCATTGACTAGGTACTATATATTTATGGATATATAATACACATATTTAAATGTATAATACGTTTCATACGTACATGCATATTATTTTTGCACATACTACTACTACTACTAGGATAGGGTCAGAAGAGATTAAAATCATTTGTGTTATTCGGTTGCTTTTCCGTTCGGGGAGAAATTGTACTTAAAATATCCGAATCGACTACGTTACTACCCAAGATCTGTATATATCACACCTTCTCCGTCGCCTGTCATGTGCAAAGTAAATTTTTGTCATTTTTAAATTGTGTCGTAACATTTACCGATACATCACGTCTTCCCCCACTGAACTTCAATTACAAGAAATTTTGTATAATCGATTTTACAGAAGTTTCGTTCATACGATCGTATACGTATGTATATAATCACAACATACTTTTACTTAGCACACGGAATTCTTGACACCCGAATCTGAAAACATTTTTTGTTTATTACTGCGAACGGACCTCTACGATTTGTCCCACTCCGATCGTATACATTACTATATTATCATACCAGTAGTCGTGACTGGAGCAACAGCCGTTACGGATGTCAAAAAATAATGGAAAAAGCGTACACCCATAACAATAATGACGGTATACGCGTACGAAAGGAAAAAATTCGGAAAAAAACCGATCGGCCTGGAAAACAATACAAATCCTCTTACCAGTTACCGGTCCCTTGTTCCGTCCGATAACCCCCCCCAACATTTCCACACAACCGTCCGACCTATCAATTGCAGCGCGGTAGCGACTGCACCGTGAGGGCCTGTCATTGTATTTTCCGAACGAAATATACACAGACACGTGCGCGCATACACAAGTAATTATAGATTATACCATGGTATGCAACTATGCAAGGCTAGGCAGACACTCGAAGACGCGCTGCAGAAACCCATAGCCCTTTGAAAATCGGCCGAGTCCCCCACGCGAACACCTCAAGCCCCAAGTGATCTCGCGCGAACCCGTCATCGAGGGGTGCGATACGAAACAATACACGCATTATTACAACGCCACTATATACCTATTTATATATATATATATATATATATATATTACACGATATACATGCAAGTGTACACAATACATATTATTATTATTATATACACATGCATCACACGATAGTGTGGGAAAAGGGAAAGGCGCCACAGATGAGGTGGGTAACTAACACACGCACGCAAACTACGGAGTATACGCATATATCAGGTACACGACACTGATATTGTGTATTCTATAAAATGTAGCTGGTCATGGGACTGTTCAGCGGCATACGGTTTTCCACACGACAATGGCGTGTTATCGAGGGTAGTGGCGACGGCTGCGGGTATACGTGTGTATTAAATACGTGTATATTGCATGCGTCTATTTTATTATTTATAAATTTATAGGACGTATATACACACACACACACACACACACACACGGACATGACACCACCTCTCTTCCCCAGTAATGACAAGCGCCCTTAGGCGCGCGCACGAATATATATATATATAATAAATAATAATACATTGTGCCTGTAAAGTAAAATAGTGATATATCGATATAATATTGTACATAGTAGGCCTATTGTTTTTTTCTCTGCCTGGCTACTCTACATTACCTACATCGACAACCCTACAAAAACTCATCATATAGATGAGCAAGGGTGGATTACCGAGATACCGGAAATTCGAAAATTTTCTCGACGAGCTAGTCTCTAGGTGAGCTGCTATATTAATATATTGTTATGTAATTGCTAATTACAAAAAAATGAATTTAGTTAGCAACTACCAAACTCCAAAAATTAAATTTTGAAATTATTACATTTTATTTCGAAAAATGTAGCGCATTGATTATATAAGATAAATCCTTGTCGCATATGATGCTTAAAACGCTGATAAAATAAATAGAAACCGACTAATTGTATTTTATTTTTACGTAAATGTTAATCTAAGTAAACCATATAGCTTTTATAAAATAAACTCTTATAAGCAGAAACTACAAATTTTACGGAACAAGGACAAAAGTATAATTATCTATAATTTTTCGTAATAAGAATGACATTCGATTCATAAATCCGTAGTTTTAACTATTAAAAGCCTAAACGCTCAAAAACTTTTATAAAATAATTTATTGAGTTGAACATAACAAAACAAATGTTTGATAATAATAGAATTGCCAACCCATCCCTGGCGTATGCATACATATAATTTTATTTAATAGAAATAGGCATAGGTACCTATTGTTTATAATATAATATAGGCGTTAATATAATACATATTATAATAGCTGTAGAGAAGTTGTGTGCGAAAATGTGCCTTGCTGCAGTCATACCAGCACGAAGCGTGTTTGTGTGTGTTGAGTACCCTATTATGATCAGCACATAATTCAAACAGTCGCTGCTGAATATACAAAATTATACGGGAAATCGGTCTGAATTTACTCGACATTTTATTCTCTGTTTACTTCCCAAGGACAACAAGTACGTAACTCCTCCTCATCGTTTTGCAAAACTATATTATAATATAATATATGTATATGCATTAACGTAAGTATATATTTACACATCGGCATAAAATTGAAAGGGGGCGCTTGGTCTTTTCTAACTTTAAGGGCATATTATTACACTCACTCAATAAGTTCCCCTTAAATATTACCATTTATACAAAAACTTCCCATTTCAATTTTTTTTTTTTTTCATCGAACACCAACTTCAATATTTTCCAACGCGAAGCAAATCATGTTTTCAATTCAAAATATAAAACGACGTAATATATTTGAGCCAAACATTAAACTTTTTGGTTTAGTTAAATGATTTTTAATTATACTATTTAATGTATTATACCATTATGCAATTTAAATCGGACATTTGTTGACAAAGTAGTCACTGGACACTTGCCATGAAGTGCCAATTTCATAAAATAAGACATTTAAAATTTTTTCAAAGTTCTGTATTTTCCTCAAAATTGGTCAAATATTTTGGAATATTTTATGAAGTATGCATGTCACTATTTTTAATAGTTAGTGAAAATTTCAAGTTTCTATTTCTATTATTTTTTAAGTTATATCAAAAAATGTAAATCAATTTTATGAAAATCTAGTTTCTGGTATAGGTATTTAGTTTTATGTCAATTTTCCAGTTGCATTTCTATACGCTTAGAAAAAGCATGAAGCATTTTTCAAAATGACCACTCTAAAGTACCACCTAAGAGTGATTTCGGATGTATAAAGTTACTGATCATAACATTTGGACAAGTGTTTCTATACAAAAAAATGTATCCAAAAAACAAAAAAAAATTAACATAATAAATTGTAAAATCATAAGGTTCTTTGCTCTGCTAAGAATCTAAAATAAAAGTTAACATCATTGTAAAAACATTAGCTTCTTCACTCCACTCAAAAACTAAAATCACTTGAAACTATTATGCAAATAAATATAAGAATAAATATAAGAACTGTAATTTGTAGCAAGAATTTTTTTATTTTACATAAAAATAACTTTTACCAGTTATGAAAATAAATAATTTGACTTTTTTTTTTATAAAATCACTTAAAAGATAATTTTGAATTTTTCAGAGCAAATTATTGAACTTATGAATTTAGGTAAAAATATTTAGCAGTATACTGGGTAGATAAATAAATAAATAATGCATTAATTTCAGTCCGAAGATTAGTTCAACCAATTTTCTTTTAAGTACCTTTTAGATTCTGAACAAAGTGTTTTTACAATGATGTTTTTTTTTCTGTGTACTACTTTTCGTATGGAAAATACTTGTTCAAAAGTTTTGATCAGTAACTTTTTCAAACCAGATTTGCCTCTAGATTGTACTTTAGAGAGGTCATTTTTTGAATTTCTCAATTCATCAATTTTTTGGAAAAAACTACCCAAAATTTGACAAAAACGATTCGGAAACCATCATTTTTTGATCCAAACTATATGAAAATTTAAACAAAGACAGAAAATAATATAAGAAAGATTTTGCCACAAGAAAATTTTGAAAATGTGAAAAAAAAATTGTGGACATTTTTCTAATATTTTTTTTAGCTTATGATTTTACAATGATGTTTATTTTTTCTCTTTCTGTAAACACTTTTTCGTATAGAAATACTTGTCCGAAAGTTTCGATCAGTATCTCTATAGAACCAAAATCACACCCAAATGGTACTTTAGAGAGGTCATTTTTCTAATTTCTCTTAATACTTTTTCCAAAAATGGGGAACAACGGCAAAATACGCAATTACCGAAATTTCCGTAAAATTGAAAATTACTTTTTGACATAACTTCTAAAATAATGTAGCTAAGGACTTGAAATTTTCTCTAACCACTAAAAATAGCAACGAAAACATGTCATAAAAATTTCAAAAAGATTTGATCAATTTTAAGTTAAGTACGGCATTTTGAAAATTTCTCATTTTTTGTTGGTTTTTATGTAATAAAATTTTTGATTTTTGATATTAAGACTTGAAAATTTAATATGATCTCACTGACATATATGTCTAATTGACCTGAAGAAATCTCAAAAATAATTAGTCATCTTTTTCATTTATACCCATTTGAAGTTAGAATTTCGACGAAATTCGTTAGTTTTACATAAAATTACGCACTTCAACGTACATATAAGAAAATTGGTTCGACCGATTGTTTTGAAATTTGGTGCCTAAATAGAAAATTTCATTGCGAATATTTTGGTGCAATAAAATTTCTTACGGGCGAATAATTAAACATTTTACAAATGTTTGATTGAAAAAAAAATTGGAGAAAATACAGACAAATATTACGAAATATCTATATATACTATAAGCATTTAATTACTGAAGGTTGATAATGTTTTATCGCATCTTATGTATTATTCAACGCTGAATACGATAGTGTGAATTAAAATCCACGTCCAACAATAGTTTTCTAACTATTTTATTCTATTTTGAAAATTCAATATTTTCGGTTATTATACTACATACCTACTAATTCACCTACATGGTCAAGTAATGTGCTGTGGCCTAAAGGTAATGGAACCGACCTAGCATGCCAACAGTACCGGGTTCAATTCCAGCCTAGCACTCCCAATTTTTGCATTTTTTTTTTTCTTATATTATTAACTTTTTTCGTTCAGAATCGTTTTACTGAAGAAATGATTTATCGTTTCTTTAAAATTCAATAGATCCGTCAAGTGAATCCCACCCGTCGTGCGAAGTATGTCCGGCTTTTTAAGTAATTTTAGGTAAAACTAACAATTTCTGTCAAAATATTAACTTTAAACAGTTATAAAAAAAAAGTTGACTTAAGATTTTCAAATTTTTTTAGGTCAATTATATGAAAGTTTACACATATTTGAGGGAGATCATATTAAGTTTTCAAGTTTTAATATTAAGAAATAAAAATATTATTAAATAAAAACTCACAAAAAACTAAAAATTTCCAATATTTTCAAAATTCTTTTGTGAACTCAAAATTAATCAAATGTTTTTGAAATTTTTATGAAGTATTCTGATGACCATTTCTAATAGTTGGTGAAAGTTTTAATTTCATGAAAATTCCAGTATTAGCACATTTTATTGTATTTTGTTAATTTTCGACAGATTTTCTTTGTCCGTGAAAAAGTACAGAGAAATTTAAAAAATGACTTCTATACATAATCATTTATGTGATTTCCAATCTAAAAAGAACAATTCAAAATTATTGAATCAGTAGTACTTTACGAAAGTGTTCATTTCACACAAAGAAAAAAATTAACATTGTAGTCATAAGCTTTTTCGCTCTGCTCAGTATCTAAAACCCAAATTAAATTTTTATTTATTAGTTATATTCTTATTATCTTGTATCTTATTGTTGTTTAGTTAATGTTTTCTATGTATTTAATATATTGTTTATATGAAAAAAACGGTGATTGTAATAATTATATTAACTAAACTTATAAAAATAACTAGGAGGATCCAAAATTGTCTTAGGCCCTTGCTGAGAGTTCCAGGAGCTCCCAATTACGCTACTGGTTGATCACACATATTTTATAATTACCTAAATACTCAAAGATCAGCATATTGCTGATTGTCAGCAAAAATAAATAACATGCATTGACTGTTTCATACACTATATTTTTTATTCTGATAATTATCTTATTCATACATCTGTACACCAGTCTTCTACTTTGGATCAAATTGAATTCACAATACAGGTCAATAAGTGTCAGACCAATATCTCACTTTATCTTTCATTATATTTATGTTACCTACACTAATTTGGTATAAGTTTAAGTGATATTTAAACACAGTTATTGGTAGTAAAATATCATGAAATGGTAAAAAACTAAACTGATATACACCAAGAATTTTAGAATGTTAAAAGATATAAGTAAAATGTAGATAACATCACTTTTATGATATAAACTTTTAGAGGAGAATTCAATAAATTTTCTAGAAGTTTCCTTTCAAGGATATATGGATGGCTATGATTAATTAACAAATGTAAAATATTTAACTAATTTTGAAAACTGAACTAGTAAGTCTGAATATAAAAATTACTAAATTAATAATTGTATAAGTATGGTGTATTAATATCGGTGTTATAACTCAACTAATATTACAATAAAATTTTAAGAATATCAATAATTATAGAAAATTAATACTTCTCAATAGGCATGATTCATACTTATAATAGACAACCTAAGAAATAAGGCTATCTGTAAAATATTGTGTTCTTTTTATTTTGTATGGAAATTACAAGTCATAATAATGTAAAACAAATGTATCGATGGTGAATTTGTTATATGAAAAAAATTACAATTTTAAACTTACAAAAAAATAATAAAAAATATGCCATGTACCTAATATATTAATTTTAAGACAAAACATCATTTTCTTTTAACAAGTGTATATATATACCTGTTTCATAAACAATACATTAATTGTAAAACACAATTATTTTCAAATTAAAGTAATTAAATAAAAAATTGAAAAAAAAAATAGTTTGCAAATTAAATGAACTAGTTTAGTAGAAAAAAACAAACATTGGAAAAAATAAAAAATGTATTATTTACATGTGACTTAAAGAAGCGAGAAATCAAAAAAATTTTACTTAATGGTTTGTTTTAAAAATATTTCAGCTTTTTTTCAACTTAAAAATAGATCATTTAAAAAGTGTCAAAAAAATGTTTTGTTCACTACAAAAGAATTGATAAAAAAAATTAATTTATGTAAAAATAATAATCAAAAACACTTATATATAACGATAGAATCACAAATTATCTTGAACATCGACCAACTTAAGCCGCTCTGACATTTCTTTATGAGCTGCTTCTTCAGGAATAACCAGATCTTTATACTCAATATCAGATACACAGTGATACCTGAAATAGAAAGAACATAAATTTAATTTGTTTTGCATTAATAGTTTAATTATATTTCTGCAGATGACATTTTCTATCATGATTAATTGAAATATAAATGTAAAAATTGTTTGGTGTACTTCATGCAAGAATAAAAATATTGTTAAGTGGTAGCATTGAAAATGGCAATTATTATGAAAACACAAATAAAAATATTGATAATGACTAGTCATAAAAAAAAGCTAGACAATATACTCCATACCATAGACATTATTTGCTCCTCGAGTCAAATACTATTGGTGGGTGGATAGAATTTTAAAGGAATAATAAATCATTTCTTCAATAAGAAGATTCTGAACGAAGTAAGTTAATATAAAGAACAATAATACTTTTCATTTTAAATAAACCCACCAAAAAGGTTTTCTGACCTAAAGAGCGAAAAATATCCGTGATACACAGTATGACCGACTTTCCTGTCTATACTTTACTATACTTTTCAACATATTTCATTTTTTTTTTTTTTTTTATTATTAAGTTTTCCATTTTTAAATCCTATAACTTCTGAGCCATATTAATAAGTAAGATAAAAAAAAAACATACTTAGCAGACTTGTACTTCAATCGAATGGCTGTCTGTGAGGAATGTGGTGCAACTTTATAAGTTTGATTTAAATGTTTCAGAATAGGTATCAGATCATTTAAACTATACTCAGTTATTTTAGACATTTCTTCAGGCCAAATGTCTTCATATTCTAATATTAATCTTGCTAATGCTATAGATCCAGAGCCAGTCATTGAAGGCTTATATGATAAATAAGGATCGGCTTCCAGTAAACTCAATTCTCCCAAATACTAAAAACAAACATAATTTTGACTATTATTATGTAGGAGCAAATTCACTGTAAAGTAAACAGATAATATAATTAATTTCAACACTAACCATTGCTAAATACATGACCTTCAATGGAACATTTGAATGAACACAAATATGTCTCAGAAAAATAATGGTTGTGGGATTCGAGACATCAAATCCTAAAACTTTCAATATTAACTGTTCCATTTTAAGCACTTGCTTTTTGGTATAAGTATCATCAGTTATATAAACAAATTCACTAACATCTGGTGGATAAATTTCCTCGTATTTGCTGCAAAAATAGTCAATATAAAATTATTAGATATGAATACAGTTGTAATTTAATATTAATATTTATATTAGAAAGTTTTAAAACTTACGATGCAATAAACATAGCAGCAGTACCCAACAACTGCAGTTTAGCCCGGACCACTGACATTAAACTAAGAAAACGATCAATAAATGAAACAGCTAAATACAGAGTTTCATTTTGTAATTTGTATTCTTGGGCTACTTCAACCAACCAATCAACTAATATTGCTCTCATACTATATGTCACATCTGGTTGCCTTCTCATATATCCAGGCTTTGGACGATGTGATTGCTATAATAAAAATTATAATGATTATATGTAACTACAGAATTGACTTTTTCATTACCTCAACGGTTCTAAGATAGGAATATAATTCACATGTATATGTATCTATATTACTACTCAAACGTTGTGCTGTCAACGAGTTACAAGAAACTTGCAAAGACTTATCATGATCAACAGACATAGGTGAATACACACAACTTGTATCTGTTTGTTCATCTTTTTCTTCAATATTATCTTTTTCATTGATTTGAATATTTTTTTCAGATGGTTGAATGAATTGACCAACATCAGATAAAGGTTTTCTATCTTTCAATTCTATCTTGGGAACAGGCACCTAAAAACAAGTAACAGTAAATTGCATAATATTTGATAATAAATATACCTTTATATATCATAAATATATAGGGCATTAAAAATTAATTACAATATTATTTAGGTAAGTATTCATATTGCAGTTTTGAAGTAAAAACTATCCTAAGACAGAGTAATACGCTGTCACCTATTTTTTTTAACCAAGCATTCAAAAAAATAGTCAGATCAATGTAAACACTTAACAGACTAGGCATATTAAACACGAGGTCCAAGGCTTTAAGGTTTATTAAAAGGATAAAAAAAAAGATAGCCACAACTAAGAAAGACAACACACGTCTAGGAGATTATGAGTATTTCACTTTTAAATGAGAAAAAAAAGGTTTCGCTACTATTATGTGGCTCGTATAGCATTCTATTAAACATTTAATAAAATTTGACACACCTGCAATATATTTGGTTAAAAAAATCTACCACAAATAAGTGTTATTATATTTTGCAAAATTATTCAAGTTATAACTACTATCTAGATCATCGTTTTTCAACCTTTATCAATCACTTACCCCTTGATAGAGCTTTACATATCCCTTTCCCCGATTGATGTAGTAGACCAATTTAAGAAAATAAAGTGTACAGAGTAGAAATAAAAGAGTTCAACTAATTTATCAAAAATCTTGTAGAAATGCTTACCTAATGAGCAAATAACTCAAATGGGCAGGCCTAGACAGTTACAGCAGATAGAATCAAGAGTGATTTCATAAAATGCACTCAGGAAAATCAAAATAAAATACAGCATGGATAGAAACAAATGGAAGATACAGTTAAGCATTATTCAATCTTCATAAAATACAATGAAGTATATATAAATAGTTAATTACCCTTGCTTCTTTCTGAAGTAAAAGAGGATTCTGATTTTCCGCATCATTTTCTAAGATATTGTCATTAGATTTTTTTAAAACCACTGGAACATCTTCATGAATTACAAATGGTACTGACGATTTGGTAGGTAAACAAAATTTACTAGTTCCTTGAGGCTGAAAATAAAATACAAACTGTAATAGTAAATGATAAACATAATCAATTATATATAATATGTTTGGCATTTATTTTTTCTAATTATTTTAAATTAGTTGAAAAATTTTAATGGTACCTAAATTATAAAAAGCAATCTAAAACTTTTCATTCAAAAAAATTTGTTTAAAATAACAAATTTTATTGTCAAACTGAGAAGCTGGATATAAGAAGGGCATTTCAGAGGAAGTGCCTTTTTTTGCGTACCCCATGATTTTGATTCAACGAAATCTATGATGACTCACAAATTTTGGTTTTAATATCAAGCTTATTTACATTTTAGATCCTGAGCGGAGCGAAGAAGTTGACAGTGAATTTTTGATTTATATGTATAAAAATGTTCATATAGAAATACTTGTCCATACGTTTCAACTAACAGAGGTAATTTTTTGAAATTCTCATTTAGCTTCTCAAAATTTGAGAAAAACTACCCAAAATCTAATAAAAAAAAAAAGACAAGGAAACTATCATTTTTCAACTTTTTTTTCTCATAGTTTTTTAGATTCTGAACGAAGTGAAGAAGCTTATGATTTTACAATGATGTTTATTTTTTTTTCTCTTTCTGTAAACACTTTTTCGTATAGAAATACTGGACCAAAAGTTTCGATCAATATCTCTATAGA
>JAIPRM010002020.1:0-20734 GCA_025469315.1 Stegophylla sp. TES_Ste_2020 | reverse complement strand
AATACCTACTATTTCACCTACAAGATCAAATAATGTTTGTGGCCGAGTGGAAATGATGTAGGCCTTGAAGCGTGCAGTACCGGGTTCGATTCCCGCCCGGTACTTCAGATTTTTGCATTTTTTTTTCTTATATTATTAACTTCCTTCGTTCAGAATCGTTTTACGGAAGAAATGATTTATCGTTTTTTTAAAATATAATACGCCCATCAAGAGAATACCACCTGTCGTGCGAAGTACACCCATCGTGCGAAGTATGTCCGCTTTTTTTTATTTTTTAGTAAAATTGTCTTTTGTGTTCCTTTGTTACTTTTCTTAATTTATTAGATAAAAAACGGTAAAGTAAAGTAAATTAAAATCAAGTAAAGATAAGTAAAGTATAGACAAGAAAGCCTAACATACTCCACACTATGGGTATGCTTTGCTCCTCAGGTCAGATACTCTTGGTGGTTGTATTGAAAATGACGATTATTATTGTTCTTTATAATATTATTAACATACTTTGCTCAGAATCATATTATTAAAGAAATGATAAATCATTTCTTTAAAATTTACCACACCCACCAAAAGTACCTAAATCGAAGAGCGAAGAATACCCATGGTGCAAAGTATGTCTGGGCTTTTATTTTGTAACTACATGCAGTTTTTGAATTTTTTGTTCTTGTATTTAAATAAAATGCATTTATTATTATTTTTTGTTTGCATAGGCACATTTAAGTATAACAGAACTTTTTTTTTCATCCATTGTAATTTTTTTTAATTCATATATATTTATAACAGTAATAATGAACTGGAACATACTGGAACACCCTGTATAATAGGTATTTACCTCAGTATTTACTATTTAAACCTTTCGAGTTTTAACTTACTTTTATCTTTAACTTCGAACTGTTCAATTTTCTTAAACTTCGAAGTGCAAGAGGATTCAACAAGAACCTATCCTTAATTTTTCTTGTTTTTTTTTTTTTTAATACTTCAAAAAGGTGTTTTATTATTTAACGAGCTGTTACACAGCACAAATATATTATTGATACAAAGTTGCAAAATAAAAAAACTTAGGAACTTTAATAGGAAAGTGAAAAAATATTTTGTTACTCTTGAAAAATATATATAATTTTTGGCCAAACCTATTTAAAATACTTTCTATCATCTTAAAATAAACAATAATTGAATGATTATCAATACACCAAAAAACATACCTTAAATATTCACAAAAATCAATATTTTATTTCCCAAATGGGCTATTTAACAAAAATTTACCATGGTATACCTATCTAGGTATAAAACTAATTCTTTTATTTTTTATAAAATGAAGTAGGTATGCACCTATCTTATCTCTGTGCCTACCTATTTTAATTTCTCAATTAAATGAAAATAATTAAGTGGTTTCTTCATATATTATTTACAATAATTACAATAACTTAGATAGCAGATAATACTAATAATATTATTTACTATAAATTATTTTGAGTAAATATCAATTATAATATATGAATTAAATTTAGCAAGACCAATCGTTTACAGATATCAAATAATTATTACCCAAGTACATGTCTAAAGATCAAAGTAGGTAGATATTTTAAAAACATATTAGGTATATATAAAACCACAAACAAATGAAACATAGAAATACCAATAGCTGGCTTTACCTACCTATATTTTTATTCGAGTTCAAAACCATTCACTTGCTTCAACTTTTAGGAACATAGATAGGAGTAACTGAGGGAATAGGTACACTCGTTTTAAAAACTTGGAGATGGTAGGAAGTTTAAGAGAGTGAGAAAACAGATTGGAAATTGCAACAAATGAATAATTAAATGGATTTAAATGAGATCTCAATACTTTGGTATCTTCTTTAGACAGCCAGGAAGTATAATAAGCAAATTTATACAGTAAAATCCTTAAATGTGTTTAAAATATTTATAGGTAAACAGCTGTTGATACCTGTATTTACTTAACTCAAGTACTTAGCTACATTACGATCGATTGTCAGTACAATGAAAAAAGAAGATAAAGATCTCGAATGAGTCTTATTAAAATAACATCAATATCACATTGCACACCAATTTTACAAGCAGGAAAAAATATTTACATGTGTACGAAGTGTACTTCAATAAAAACAAAAACAGTTACATCGACATTATCGTTCGTGATTACCTTGGATTTTAACGGCACTTGTTTGCTGGCTACGGGTTGCTTGGAATTGAGCACACCAAGCACAGATCGACGTTTGGGCCTCACATCTCTAGCGATCAGTACGTTGTTCTCCTTGTTACCGCGCGGGATGTTGCCTGTGTTCTCTTGGTCTTGGAAAACCGAAAATTCCATGGTGATGTCTCTCGGGTCGATGAATGAATGCGATGCGGAAAACTGGTGAATCAGGTTTTAATAATTATTGCACCAATGCGGTCGAGGACGGGATCAGTCGTACGCCGCACGATGTTCAGAACATTTTAGTCAGGGTCATCGTGTCGTTTCAGGGAATAGTGGATTGTGTTTGGCGTCTGTGACGAAAAACGGAAGAAATGATATTTAAGAGGTAGAAAAATAAATTATGAAGTTCACACAATCTCGCAAACGGCAGGAAATGAGACGTATGTGAATAATACAACAGTGGTTCGAAATTCCGAAAAAAAAAACAAAAACTTACAAAGCGCAGAAACTTCGCTGCGCAACCCGTCACCCAACCGCCAGCAGAGTAAAAGATTCGCACAACAAAACGTCAGTACACTCATGAAATAGTGACGGTTATTTTTTTTCAAATGACAGGTGCACGCTTAATCTCATTTCTAGTGCTCGCTCGATGACGACGTCATAGTATTGGTCGTTGGACAGTAGGACGCCGCCTTGAACAGTGGTGAACACTGGAAGTCGTGGTGATGTGGGCCGGTGAGAGCTTGATATAAATGTTTTGGCAACACTGTAACAATCTACAATCAATAACTGATTGGTTTTTTTTGATGATTTGATTTTTTTCATTAGTAATAGATACCATGTGTTTAAAGCAAGTAAGTAACGATTATTAAATATACAATTTTAAATTACCTAATAAACGTTTCGTTTTTTATTTAAGTTACTCAACGAACACGAATTTTCATTTTTCCCCACTCAGCATTGGCATCGATTTCTAACAGAACCTACCCACTACGTTTGCATTTTTCATTATTTCAAATTACTCAGATACTGGTTGACGAATTTTGAGTTTGTTTAAACATGAACTCTATTAAAAAGTGTGTATACAATTTAATTATATTGCATTATAAATAAAATTGATCTGTTTGCCTATGTCCCCTCGTACTTCATCAAAAACAATATGTTTTCTTATTTAAATAATTGAAAATATTTTTTTCTTACCTATATTATTAAATTTGCATTATCCTACTAAGTCGATAAAAATATATACATTTTTTGATGTATATACCTAAATTTATAAGTAGTACAATACCTATGAGGAATGGATCTTATTAAATTGTCATCAATATAATTGTAATGCAAAAAAAATATATGTACCTAAAATGTTTATTATTTTTTTATTTCCAGAAATATTCAAGACACATATATCAAAGAATATCTAGTAAGATTATTTTAATATTTTATATTAATTTGTTTATATATATATATATTCAATTTTCATTAATGTAGGCAATTAATAAAAGAAGTGATGGCAGAGATTTGATGGATTTTCGTGATGCATCACTAAATCTAAGCTCGATACATACTGCTGATGGATCTGCGGCCGTTAAAATTGGAAATACAGCTGTTGTTTGTGGCGTTAAAGCAGTTAGTATTTTTTGTTTTAATTAATTTCACCATTTTCTTAAAGTACCTATCTCTATATATATATATATATATATATTTATTTATATTTTAGGAACTGGGAAATCCTAAATCTGAAACTCCTGATACTGGCTATTTATTAGTAAATGTTGAATTACCTAGTCTATGCTATAAAAAATTTCGTCCTGGAATCCCATGTGATGAAGCAATGGAAACTGCTAGTTTCTTAAATGAAGTGTGTAATAATTGCAAAATATTAGATCTACAACAATTGTGTATTTGTGTTGATAAATTAGTATGGGTTCTGTCTTGTGATATATATTGTTTAAATTATGATGGATCTGTTTTAGATGCATGTCTAATAGCTCTGTTATCAGCATTACACACCGGTAATTTAAAAATTTCATTTTTATATTAATATTTAATTTATTTTAAATTCATATTATTTTGGTTTAAGTTAAAATACCAGAAGTAAAATATAACAAAGAAACTGAAGAAATACAGGTTATTGAAAATTACCATTCACTAAAAATAAATA
Source organism: Stegophylla sp. TES_Ste_2020 (assembly GCA_025469315.1). Lineage (NCBI taxonomy): Eukaryota > Metazoa > Arthropoda > Insecta > Hemiptera > Aphididae > Stegophylla > Stegophylla sp. TES_Ste_2020. The sequence goes on along the minus strand of JAIPRM010002020.1, from coordinate 16,422 downwards.
GTTTACCTGTGTCTTCTACTTTTGGAATATTTAATGAAAAGCATATTTTAGCTGATCCAACTATTGAAGAAGAACAATTATGTGTTAGCAAATTAACAGTAGTAACTAATGGAAAATTACTATATTCATTACACAAACCAGGTAAATGACTTTTATATTGAACTTAATTGAGTAACAATTAATAGTGTGATTTACTTGCTAATTTGCTTTCAAAATTAAACATCAAAACTTGTTTTACCAATCAAACCTCTTGTACCAATCAAATACCTAGTAAAACCAAAGAATAAAAATTGTTTATCCTGTCCTTCTCTTGACAAATTCTTGCGGACACCCTTGATCAAACCCTTGTAAAATGTACCTCTGTAAACAATTTTACTGCACTGAAATATTTGAAATTAAATTCTCCACATAAGTACTAAGTTGCATAAAGATCGGTTGGACCATTTTTTTTTGTTTTTATGTATGTAAAATTAGGTAAAATTTACGAATACCATTGAAGTACTTACTTCAGATAGTTATGGAGAAAAAAAATTAACTTAGATTTTCAAAATATTTTTATGTCAATTAAACATATATCTGAGTGAGATCATATTAAATTTTTAAGCCTTAATGTCAAGAATTATAAATTGTAGGAAACAAAAAATGATTTTCAAAATGCAATATTTTGCTTAAAATTGATTAAATTTGTTTGAAATTTTCATGTGGTGTTTTCATAAAATAAAATACAAAAATAGTTCTTCAGTGAAATATAAACAAAAGTATATTATTATAATTGTAAACGTAAAAGATCAGCAAAAAATTATTTTAATTTTTTGCATAAAAATATTATAGATTAAACTAATTGATATCTAACTAATATTATAATATTGTATTTTACTGTCAAAAATCTTTTTTTGTTAATTTGAAAAAATGTGACTTTTAATGAAAAAGCAGCTACAGTAAAACCTCATTAAAACGCTCTCGAAGGAAAAATTATAAAACCACATATTATGCGGGATAGGGTTATAGGCGATATCCCGCTCATGAAGCATAATAAGCGATATCTCACATACTATGCTTTTGAAGCATTTTAAAAGTGATAATAGACAGAATAAATTAGAAAAATATTCATAGTGTAACTTGTTACGTATTACACAGTAACATAAGTACATAAAATCAATAAAAAATAACATTAAATATACATACCACAAAATTATTAACAATATATTTTTTAATTTTTTTTTTTATTAATTTTATAATTTAAACCATGTCATGATGTCAATAATAAAATATCAATTTCTTTGTCAATAATATATCGCTGAATTATTGTATTAATAGGGTTTTTTCAATTTTAAAACATTTGAGAAGCCAAAAAATAGAGCGTATTATGCGGTGGCTTATTAAGTGTGATTTTTCAATGTTGAAATATATACAAGCACTTGGTAATTAATCCGCATATTAAGTGAGAGCGTTTTATGAGGTTTTACTGTATTTAATTTGCCTGTATACTTATACTGTGTTGTGTAATTCATTCAGTCCGATATTTTTATTTTATATAATCTATAAAAAATACATATTTTTTAAGATTTAGTTTTAAAATGGAATTTATATAAGTAAAGGATAATAGTTATTGAGTTTGCCTGCTTATACCCAAACAAAATATTTTTATGGTGTATTGGTTAATAATATATTAATAATACTAGAAAAATGTTATAGAACGCCTGATAAACTCAAGAAATGTGAAAAATTTAACTAAATAGTGACTTTGCGGTTATAAAACTGGTTAAGTAAAAAGTAGATAGCATTTTATAGTAGGTAGCATACAACACGGGTATCAAATATTTTTGTATTAGTAATAAATTTAATAATTTTTAAATAAAATTGTAATAAAACTTCAATCTTCATACATAAAACATATGTTTGGAAAAAAGGAACGGGTTATAAAATGTACTAATGTAATACACAAAATAAATTCATTTAATAATTTTTAATTTTTTTTTATTGAAATTAAATGAAACTTTTATAATGTGTCACAAATTTCAATAAATATAATTTTATTTTCAGGAGGCGATTTCATAAAAGATAATCAAATTCAAAATTGTGTATCATATGGTCAAAAAAGAGCAAAAACAATTCATCAATTAATAAAAGCTGCTCATTAATAATTATTACCATTACAAGTGTATACCTTTTTATATTTCTAGTATAATTTATATGTTATGTATATTATATTATTCTTCAAAAATACATCAACATGATTTCATTACAATTATATTGCATTTAAAAACAAAAACATATATCATATTTTAAATTTGATAATTTCTTAGATTTTTTACAAATATATATTATATTGTTGCTCTAACTCAAATAAAGTAAGTAAATATTAAAAAAAAATCTATTAATTGGTGTATTTTCATTAGCTCATTGCACATATTTTTTCTAATTGAATATTTTTTCCTATATTAATTAGATAAAAAAAAAAAAGAAAGTAAAGACAAGAAAGCCGGACATATTTTGCACCACGGTTATTCTTCGCTCTTCGGGTCAGATACTCTTGGTAAGTGTGTTAAAAATGACGACCATTTCCTATTGATCTTTATGTTATTTACTTCTTTTATTCAGAATCTTCTTATTGATTTATAGTTTCTTTAAAATCCCACAAACCCACCAAGAGTATCTGACCCGAAGAGCGAAGAATGTCTGGCTTTCTTGCCTTTGCTTTACTTCTTTTTTTAAATAATATTAATTTTTTTTTTGAATAAATATAACTTATTCTATAGTTAATTTATTTATTTCATATTGATAATTAAATATTGTCATTGAACATATTATAACCAATTACAGAAACTAATATTTTAATTTTGGCTCCTTTAAAAGTCAAATTGTTAAACAGTACATTGGAATTGACGACTTATTAAATAATCAAACAAAATAAAATAAAAATTAAAAATCAAATTATAATAATGAGGTAATACTATGTTAACTTTTACAATTTTACTAATTAAATTGTACTTAGATTAAAAACAAAATATATATAGCTAAATTATCTTATCATAACTAAAATAACAAAAACATTAACTAAATCTGTAAATACTGCCTTAAAAATTAGAACATAGAATATAATCCATCAACTAGAATTTATATAATTGTAAGAACAAATAAAACAGTAACTCTTTTGGATGTATGAAGAGTATTAGTATAAGTATATAATTTAAAACATTTAATTGTACATCCATGATTATAATTAAAACATTTCAGAGTTCAAATTTATTATTAACTCTCATTATGCATGTGACTGCATGAAACCCATTTATACTTAAGTTAAATAAGTTCATTAATAACAAAATATTTACATAATAATTAAATTTCTAGTTACTTCGTAGTTCAATGCTTTAAAAATAATGTTCAAAAGGTGATTACATGTCACAAAAATAAAAAAAAGTTAATAATAATTTAGTAATACTTCAAACACATACAATTAACATTTATTTTGAACTTGAACACAGTTGAATATTATTAAAAATAACAATAATGGAAGTAATATTAATTTTAACTGTTATAATTTAAATACAAAAATTATAAAAACCTAAAATTTTATTTAAGACTGAATATAAAATGTAGTATTTAAATAAGTTTTTTTGAAAAATTATAAAACATAATTGATTATTAACAGGTTTAGAAATTATATTAACCATATCATCAATTTTAAATAACTAATAAAAACGTACGAAACAGTTTATTTAAATTATCACCATCAATAATTTATTTACCACTTCTACTCAAATCTTCCTGAAATGAAACAATTCAATTATTATAAAAATATACAGAATAATATATAGTAACATTATCATTTATTAGATATTTGAATAATAATTATATGACATTTACATCCTATATTCTATAAACAGCGTTAAAAAAAAACAAAAATCCATGAATTATTATTTAAAACAATTTTTAAAATGTTTTGTATAATATACCATATTCCAATATAAAATCTAACAACAATTAAGTTTAGTGAGTAGAAACTATCTGTTTTTTTTTTTTTTTTTTAAGCCATATCATTGATTAAATATATATTATATACTATAAGTATATTTATTATAAACTATAAAGTAATAATTTTGTACTGTTCTGGTAGCGCTACATACTTGTGGCACATGTGCCACATATAAACAGAAGGTCTAAAAGGGAATATGACAAGATCACACTGACAATTAGAAATGTATGTAGAAACAAATATAATTGCTATTATATAATTGACTCTTTTGAGTATCACCATGAATGAAGTATTCACAATCTAATTTTGTTTTAGAACCGAAAAACGACATTTTAACATATTTCAATGTGTTTAATCATGCCATTCCTATTACACCAAATGCTAAGAATATTAATTAATTAAAGTATTAATTCTGTATATTGACAGTTATCAATTGAATATACATTAGCATATAACTTTAGATCATCAGCAAATAATTGATAATCACAGAAACTATATTAAACTATATCAACAGGAAATTATATCCATGACAAAAATAGCAAATAATAGGGGTAAGAGTTGTCCACCTCCTGTTTCACCAGAGGGAGTAGGAAAGGGGTTAGATTGAAAATTATTATTTTTTTATTAGAAGAGTGATTGATAGAATCAAAGGACTTCTTAAAATCAGTGTAAATCACATTTGTTTGATTTACCCGATGATTCAGTAGAGTTAATTAAAGTGTTGTAAAAACAGATTAGATGTTTCTACAGATCTACCTTTTCTAAATCTATGAATTATTAAGAGAAAGATAAATATAATATTAGCTTCTCTAATAATTTGGACAATAAAAATAATTTTGCTATCAGTCTATAGTTAATAATGTTTGTATTTAAACCCGATTTGTATAATGGTGTTATAAAACTATTTTTTCATTGACTGAAAATCTTTCCTTTAAATCAATTTTATCAGTTCAGCTGCATAGATTTTACATCAACACATTTTTCACAAAAACTATAAAAATAGAGACAATTAAATTATTTTACCATACACACCTCTAAATTTGCCAAATCACAAAATTTAGGTGAATTTACACTATAATCCAATTGAGGGTTTGAAGTGGTTTGATCAACAGAAATATTTCCTAAAACAAATTTTATAAATTATAATATAATAGTAAAGACCGGATTTTTATGCATTTTAAATTATAAAATATACACATATAGTCTATTTTTCGTAAGTTGACCCACTCACTCAATGAAAACCGGTCGCCACCGCGCATGCATGACCTGTCTCGTAGCGTAAGTGGGGATTGTCGCGGTTCGTATTGCATACGATGCGAGTCGATTATCATAACGAGCTCTGCACACGCTACGGGCGAATGCACTGTCAGAGGTATAACATGTATAATAGTATTGTGCAGTAAACAATAGAATGATATTAGTAACCTTCTGTATGCATAGCGGAAGAGCTGCTTACTACGACGAGCAAAGCAGAACATCGAACACTGCCGACCAATCAGAGAGTACCAGTTTCCGATCGAGGGGGTCAGAATGTTTCGGCGGATCAGTATACATGCGTGAAGTGGGTCAACTTATGAAAAATAGACTATATATGCAAAATATTATTTAAATATTTTGCAATTTAATTTCATTGTATATTATACATTTAAACATCTAATTATTAATTAATTATTACATAAATCTGAAAAAACATAATTCATCATAAAAAAAATGTATACATTTTACCTATGTTGTATATTAAATTATCTATAGATAGCTATTTATTTATTATGAAGCAATAAAAAGTAAGAACAAAACATTAATGATGAAACAATTATTTTATTAATAAACTACATTATTTATAATGAAAAATAAATACACAGTTTAAATATTATTGTATAACTATGTTACTAAGTTTAATATTTTCCATATTAGTATTGGTGAAATTATAATGAAGGTTGGTGAGTATGTTTTTGTATGTGTCCCACATCAACGCTTGTTATGGTAATAATGGTCTACGGCAATTTAGTATTATATTATATTTTAAAAATATTTTCAATATGTTTGTTTTATTATGAAATATGCAATAATATACATTTTTATGAAAATGTGTTAACGACCAAATTACACAAAAATATGTAAAATACAAATTTGCCATTCTCTTTATTTATGTAGGATCATGGTTCCCGGGGAAGATTTAAGTAGGATTAATTAAAATCCAAATACTGCATTTTATTCAAAATCTGGTCTTTATTTATTAGGTACTTGTAAATCACAATTGTATTGGTATTATATTTTATAACATGCATATTTGAATTCTATAACTAAAATATTAACATTTTATACCTAAGTAATATATTCTTACTTTTAAATATAATAGATTTTTGAGGAACTGCTTTCATATTTACAGTGTGTTTTGGAAAAACTCTTTAAACATATTCCATTTTCATGTACATGTTTTATAAGTTTTGTCTTTTCAACATTTTGAGAATTTAATGATTGTGTGACATTTGTATTAGATACTGTTTTCATGTCATATATACTAGGAAGCTTACTCTCTACATTGTCTAATAAATTTATTGCATTATCATCATTTTCATATTGAACTGTTTTTTTTAGAGTAATTGGTTTCAATTTAGCATCAATGTTCACATTATGGTCTTCAAATGTTGACGAGTTTTTAGGTGCACGTATACCATCAATACTTAATGTTTCAGATGATGATACCTTTGAAGTTGTTGATGAAACTACTGTTATATGACTGGGTACTGATGATATTACAGTTATTAAACTTGGTAATGAAGATATAACAGTTATAGGATTGGACACCAATGGTGCAATATCACTTATTTCTGTACTACTTAAGACTAATGGTATTATAGTTGTAGGGTTTGATACAGATGATGTTATTAATAGAGGGTTTGAAGTTGGAAATATTTCAATTGGTTTTGTCACCGATGATATGTTTTTTGTAACTAAAGTAGTAGTAGGCAATATTTCAATTACTCATTTGTTTTGTCCTCTTGGATTCATATTTAACATTCCTATAAAATAAATCATCATTATTACTTATTTACAAATATACATAACATAAACAGCATGATTTATTTTACTATAACATGATAAAAATTAAATATTTTAGATTCTGAACGAAGTGAAGAAACTTGTGTTTTTACAATTTATGTTTATTTTATTTTTTTCTTTGAACCCTTTTTCAAATGGAAATATTAGTCCAAAAGTCTTAACCAGCAACTTTCTGAAATTAGATTTGTCTTAGAATGATACTTTAGAGATAACATTTTTCAAAATTCTCAATCGTTTTCTCAAAATTTGAAATAAACAAAATGACAAAAAAAAAAAACTCAGAAACAATTTTTTTTTTTTAATCTAAACTTTATGAAAATTAAAAAATATATTGTCTATTTATGTGAAATAATATTATTTAACTGTATCTTGTTTTTTGTTAGTTTTTATATAGTAAATTTTTAATTCTTGATATTAAGACTGAAAAATTTAATTTGATTTCACTCACACATATAGTTTAATTGACCTGGAAAAATATTGAATATTGTTAGTAAACTTTTTTCTCAATAATCGAATGAAGTTAGAATTTTTTTAATAAAATTTATTAAGAACTCTGTTCATTATTTAAAAAAATAAATGTTATAAAAATAAATTAATTTTATGAAATCTAATTTATTTAAATTTAAATCTACATTTGATAAATATTGTTTAGGTCATTAATTGGTAGCATTCCCCATCACAGTAAAATAAAATAGTTGGGGTACAAAATTTTTTATGTATATATATATATATATATATACATTGACAAATTTATTGAAAAAGTTGTCATTACACCTATATAAAATGACTCCTAAAATTAATAACAGATCTGATACCTTCAAATTTCAAAAAATGCTAATCATTTTGTGGGATATGTCAGAATATTATATTTTTGTGTTTTTAAACTTAATTCAGAATTAATATATTAGATATTTATTGATTGAATATATTACTTTTTCATTTTCACTCTAAGTCTTTTGTTGCATCAATTGCTTTTAGTGTAACATTGGATAATTGAGTTGACGAGGTTGAATATTTAGTTTTATCACATTCATTTATAGACTTCATTTCTAAAAATAATTCTATTACCTACAATTTAAACAAAATAAATTTTTTATTAATATATTAAAATTATTATATTAGCACTTATAATATAATATTTACTGCACTAATATCTGCATGGCTAGGTTCATAAACATTTTTATTAAGCAATGGTGGAACATTCCTTAAATAACGATTGGGTGATTTACCATCATTTTTATACCTCCGAAACACTTCTATGTTTGGATTAATTTTCAGTTTAAGTATATCTAATATCATAGAAATATAAGATTTAATTTTATTTGTTTTAAGATTGATTTTAACCCTGTAATAATAAAAGTTTTAAAATTATATTATTTGAATTGTTTATAACAAATTTAATAGGTACCTTATAATCACATCAGATTCCAAATTCATACACCATAACAGAGAAAATTCTTGAATATCCGCTTTGCATAAAACATATAACTTGAACATTTTAATAGACTCTACACGAAAATCAAACTTCCACATCATATTATGAATACTGTCATTTGCAGAACCCTAAACAAAAATTAATTTTAATATCATATAAATAAATATATACTTTAAAAATTGATTGAAAATATCAATTTCCATTAAATTTTAATTTAAAATGAAACTCAAGTTATTACTAGGGCCCAGAAGTTCATGAATTTGCATGTTTTTATTGAATCAACCTAAAAGCTGCTAGATCAAATACAAATGTGAAGGTAGCAGTATCCGTATGCTATCTACACAAATAAATGTTATCAACAAAAATTTTATTATATTGTGATCTATGCTACCTACAAATACTGTTTTTGATTTACTTCATAGTAGTGGATTTTTCACAAAAATATTCTTAATTAAAAAATGTATTTAAATGTAACCTATGTAATTACCTTTTTAAAAAGGATGGTGCAATCCAAAATGACCAGAAAGGTTATTTTGATTTGAAGTGAAAGGAGGTAAAGAAAAACTATCAAACTACGCTTATGTTATAATCTAAAACTTTGTTAAACGAAAAATCTATGGCCTACTGACATGGGTTTTTTACAGAAAATCGACAGATGCACATATTGATTTAAATACTGAGCTCAAAGTGCTATTACATTTTTTATTACATATTATTAAGTGCATTTACAATTACAAATTTATCTAAGTCTTTGATTGTGAATAGTTACGATTAAAATAAAATTGTAATGCAATTTTTTATTTTATTTTGTTACTTACATTTATAAATGTATGTATTACAGTCAAAGTATATAATTGAGCAATATAAACAATGCCTGATTCCAGTGGTCAATGTGGAAAATTATATACTTGCCAGGCATTGTACACAACAATCAAAACAAATTGGTCAATAATAATAAAAAAAAAAGCCGGACATACTTCGCACGACGGGTGGTATTCTCTTGATGGGCGTATTAAATTTTAAAGAAACGATAAATCATTTCTTCAGTAAAACGATTCTGAACGAAGGAAGGCTATAATATAAAAAAAAAAATTTCCAAAAAATGACTGAATTTTTTTTTCACATTTTCAAAATTTTCTTGCACCAAAATCTTTTCTATATGATTTTCTATCTACAATTAAATTTTCATAAAATTCGTATCAAAAAATGATGGTTTCCGAGTCGTTTTTGTCAAATTTTGGGTAGTTTTTTCCAAAAAAAAATTTGAAGAATGAGAAATTCCAAAAATGACCTCTTTAATGTACAATCTAGAGGCAAATCCGATTTCTAAAAGTTATTGATCGAAACTTTTGGACAAGTATTTCTATATAAAAAGTTGTACACAGAAAAAAAATAAAAAAATAAACATCATTGTAAAAACATTAGCTTCTTCACTTCTTTCAGAATCTAAAATCATAAGACATTTATTTATTTCACTTTATTTTATTTAAACTCATATCTAACCTTGGTGTAATATTTTATGACACTACTTGTCCAGAGTCCACATCTTAACCATGAAATTTCAAATTCAAATTAATTACCAAAAGTTTCTGAGCGTGTTTTGAAACTCTTCGCTTCACTCCGCCTAATCTATATACGTCCCTTGACTTGCTGTGCAACAGGGGACATTTCAGTTTGATAATCAGTAATTATTAATAAGCTATTGAGTAACCAAAGATATTGTGCAGAATTGTATTCCTCTCAAATTAACATTGCCCAGATAAAGATGGGCACTGTAAAGCATGGCCGGGTATACTAATACAATGCCCAAGCAATGTAACTAATTTATAATACATATTCAGTTATCTTGGATTTTGATGAGCATTGTGTGCTATGTCCAGAAATTGTATACAATGTCTAATTTATAAACTTTGACCATAACATTTACAAATTAAAGGGTATATTTCAGTGTTTTTAAGCTCATAAGTGCATGCATATTTCGGTAGTTTCAGTGAATAAATTTCTGGGTCCTAGTTATTACAACATAAATATTTCCAACTAACCATCATTTTTGAGGATACTTTTTGAGATTCATTTGACAACTTATGAAAACAATCACTTGTAGAATCCTAAGCAAAAATGAATTGTACTATATTTCATTAAAAAGATTCAAAAATTGCAATTTTTATTAAATTTGAATTTAAAACAACACATGAATAATTAAAGTATAAGATATTTTTAACTAACCATTATTTTTGAGGATGCTTTTGGCAATTCATTTGATGAAAATATGCCATCATTAAGGTCATCAGTTTCCAACGGTTTTAATTTAGTAGAGGTGGAAAAATCGTTCAATGGATTTAAGCTAATAATTCGACTACTTAATAATTGGTGTTGAAATTGTACTGTTAAACCAGCATTAGGCAATATGTCCATACACATGACTGGATAAGACAATTTTAACAACTTACTTTCTAGCAGTAATCTTTTCTCATATGTCCAATCAATAGAACTATTCTTAGCTATTATTAGATTTACATCACTTAAAATAGACTGAAAATTTTAATTAATAAATAATTGATTAAAAATAAAAGCATCAAAACCAATATTTAAATAATTCACCTCATTAGAAGGACGTAGTAAAATTCTACCCAAAACATAAGGATGACCTTTTATCTGGTCATGAATTTCTGCTATAACACATCCAGAATAAAATATCCTAGGTTCTGCTCTATCAAACAATTCCATTAACTGCGGTGGTAGTCGTTCTTTTTCTATATATTCCAATACTGTATCTGTGGTGTAATTGAAAAAAATCTCATCTGGTAGCTCATTTTTGTTCATAGATATTTTAAGTGAATAACCTGTATCAACAGGGTACAGTGTAATCACGATTACATTTGGGTTTTCTTCTGAAGGATCATCAAATAACTTGTCCAACAGACTTGAAGGGTATAAATACTAAAATGATAAAATAATTTGAAAATTCACATTAATTTTTTTTTAATGGAAATTTATTTTTACTTACGTTTTCTGGAAATTTTGTAGACTCAGCAAATTCACATAACTTTTTTTGGTGTATCGAATATAATTTTTCAAATAAATTGTATGGTTTTTTTTTAAATTTATTTTTGCTTAAATTGTCTTCTTGAAAAACTAATGGTACATTATACTTAAATTCTGGTTCTATTCCATTACAATCACGCTCTAGCTCAGCAATTTCATTGTCAATATTTTCATCAATTTGGGGGAATAATTTATCATTAAATTCTTCTGGAAATTCTTCATTATCAAGTAAGAGTCCTTTATCATCAACTTGTTGTTGTATATCTTCCAAAAACTTTTGCACCACAAAAGTTTTATATTCTTCTTTTATTTTGTAGAATTCTTTTTTAAGATCATAAAAAAATTGCTGCTGTTCATTGTAAGTTGATAAAAATGAATTACATATTTTAATTTCTTTATCATATTCTTGTTTGAATGTTTTGTAAAAATATTCTTGAAATTCACTTAATCGTTGATATAATTTACTATCAATCTGTTCTTTTTCAATTTTCAATTCTAGTGATATTTCATTTAAATCATGCAAATTTTCTAAAAATTCGTTAAATTCTTGTTGCATTTTTACATAATTTTGTTCTTCTATATTACTTTGAAAATTTTCTACTTGTTCATTAAATTTAGCTTGTCCATGGTCACAAAATATTTGTTGTACTTCTTCATTGATCTCTTTGATTCCTTCAGTTGTACTTAATTTTTCAGCAGAAGAATGTGAATTCAATTCTTCTGCAATAGAAGATTTATTTACTGCACTGCATTCTCCTGCAGAAACAAATTCTTTTACAGGAATATATTCTTGTTCACTTTTTTCTATTAAATAATCTTCAACTATTTCTGTAACTTCATTAACTTCTACATATTCTCGAAAGTCTCCTTCACTTTCTTCCTCACTATCTTCTTCACTTTCTTTTAATAATTCTTCATGAGCTTCAGGCACTAGTTGACATACAAATTCATGTTGTATTTCTTCTTCATCAAAACCTTCCACATCTATATAAGAATCTTCTTCATCCGATTCTCTTTTATAGTCTTCTTGTATGCCATCTAATTCCCCTTCATAGTTTTCTTGTACTTCATCCAATTCTCCATCAATGTCTTCTTGTAATTTATTTACTACTTCTAAATTTTTTTGTAATTTATCTTCATAGTTTGTTTGTGTTACATTGTCAATATCTAAATCTTCTTCTCCTTCTTGGTCGTCATCATCTTCTCTTTCTTCTTCTTGGTCATCGTCATCTCTTTCTTCTTCTTCTTCTTGGTCATCATCATCTCTTTCTTCTTCTTCTTCTTGGTCATCATCATCATCTCTTTCTTCTTCTTCTTCCGCTATTCCTTCTAATGTTACACTACAATTTTCTTGCATTTCATCATCTAATCTTTCTTGACTTGCAATTTCTTTTTCATACTTTACATCAGAGTTTGAATCTGTAGACATTTTTCCTTTAAATTCTGACTGTACTTCATCACTATTTTGTACAAATATATTTTCTACATTTTGCAGTAATTCATTGATTTGTTTTTTAACATCATTTTTGCGAACTAAAATCATTTCAGGTGGAAAATAACTCTTACATATTAGTTCTATTCTTTCTTCAATTGGTGCCATTTGTTCTTGTAAAGAAAGCCATATGCCTTTCAATGCTTTTATTTGTGCTACAGGAGTAGACACTTTATTAATTTCATCAATTAGTTTTTTTTCAGATTTTTCATCAATTTCAAGTTTTAAATCAAAAATTTTATTTTGTATTTGATCAATTTTTCTTTGAAATTCTTCCCTCCTTAGTTGACTATCTAACTTTATCTGTTCATTTATATCAAGTTCATCAACCTCTGGTTCCTTATATTCAAACTCTTTTTCTATTTTTTCAAACTCTTCTCGCACTTTACCATATAACTCTTGCACTTTTCTTGAAAGTATAGGTTCAGTTTCAGAATAAACACTTTTCTCTTCATCAAATATATGTTGCATGTCTGGTGTTACTTCTTGTTTTTCTTTATTAAATTCTACATTTTTGTTTGATTTAACTTGAATTTTACTTTCAGCCATTTGCTGAGTTTTATTGTTATATTCATTTTGTATCTCTTCTTCAACATTTAGTCCTTGTAGTATTTCTGCAGATGAATCTTTTTGTATTTTTTCTTGTAATTCTAATCGAAATATAGGATCATTTTGGACACAATTGTTAATTTTTACTTCTATACCAGACATTTTATTTTTTTCTCTGAGATCCTCGAAGAATTCATCATCTAAATTATTTGGAGATTCGGAGTCATCTTCAAATTGTATATACAATTGCAAATTAACGTCCCCAAGCCGTTTTTGAAGTTCAGGGTCTACTGTAAATTCTAGATCTAATTGTACATCCTCATCTTCTTCATTGTTCTCTTCAGATATTACTTGATTTCCTTTAATTTCTTCTGGTATATTTTTATCTTTTAATTCACTCTGATATTCTAAGTGTGTATTAATTTCTATTTCTTTATTTCCTTTGTGAATTTGTTGTTTATTTTTGATAAGCTCTTCACACACTCGTATATCTAATTCTTGCTGAAATTCTGAGTCAACTTCCATTTCAATTCCATTGTCTTGTTCAACCTTTTTTAATTTTTCTACATCAAGCTCTTCTTGCACTCCTGTATCTAAATTTTTTTGAAATTCTAAGTCAATTTCCATTTCAGTTTCATTACCCTTTTCAGGATTTTTTATTTTTTGTCCATCAACCTCTTCTTTTACTTTTCTACTTAATTTCTGCTGTTCAAGTTGTATATCCTTTTTTAAATCTTCCTTTTTTCTATTTAACTTTAGTACATTATAAAATAAATTTTTGGGCATGTCAGTATCACTAGATTCTTTGCATTTTAGTTTGGAAATTAACTCTTTAGCATAGTTGATAAAATGTTGTTTTTTTTCATCCTCTTGGTTATTTTTCCTACCAACATTTTTATTACTGTTTGATATTAATTGTTCACTAACTTTTTGCTGTACTTCCTTTACAATTTCTTTTTGTACATCATTATAACATTTAGGTACACGTCCTAAATACACACAATCTTCAAACAATTCAGGCGAGGTTTTTCTTTGCTTCTCTTGATTCTCTTTATACAAGTTAAAATGCTTCTTGGTTAAAATTTCTGGAATTTCATTTAATTTTTTTCTTATAGTTTTTTTGTAAAAATTTTCTTCTTCACTTTCCTTACTACAATGTGATTTTGCTTCACTAAATCCTATTTGGACCTTTTTATCTGATTGTTTGTTTTTATCATAATAACGACCAAATATTATATTTTCTTCATTATTGTATTCTATATTTTCAGTAAATCTTATTGGTCCTCGTTCTTTAGAATCTTCTAATATTGTACTTGACACATCCATTTGTTGACTTTTTTCTTTATCATCTTTTTCTGAGTGTATAGGACGTAGATAAGAAAGGCCGAGATTCAAAATCGCCTATATATAAAAAAATTAATTACAATGATGGAGTTTAATAATCTATATAAATTATAACTTACTGCTGTGACTTTCATCTGCTCAGCTGGTAGATTTTCCATGATACTATATCAGCTACAGTTAGAAAATTCTTAATCCCAAGTACACTCTATCATTCAATCTAAAAAATATAATATAATAATAAGTAATGTTAATAAAAAACAATTCTTACATCCATTAATTAAATTAAGGGGTTATAATGAAGATAATCGTCCTAAAATAATTTTATTGAGGAAGAAAAAGTAAAATTTTATACTCTGGTCAAATACTCTTAGTGGGCATGTAGAATTTAAAAAAAATGAGAAATATAGAAATTTCAATAAGACGATTCTGAACAAAGGAATTTTATAATAGTAGTCTTTTTTAACCTTGGTGTAATATTTTATGACATTACTTGTCCAGAGTCCACATCTTAACCATGAAATTTCAAATTCAAATTAATTACCAAAAGTTTCTGAGCGTGTTTTGAAACTCTTCGCTTCACTCCGCCTAATCTATATACGTCCCTTGACTTGCTGTGCAACAGGGGACATTTCAGTTTGATAATCAGTAATTATTAATAAGCTATTGAGTAACCAAAGATATTGTGCAGAATTGTATTCCTCTCAAATTAACATTGCCCAGATAAAGATGGGCACTGTAAAGCATGGCCGGGTATACTAATACAATGCCCAAGCAATGTAACTAATTTATAATACATATTCAGTTATCTTGGATTTTGATGAGCATTGTGTGCTATGTCCAGAAATTGTATACAATGTCTAATTTATAAACTTTGACCATAACATTTACAAATTAAAGGGTATATTTCAGTGTTTTTAAGCTCATAAGTGCATGCATATTTCGGTAGTTTCAGTGAATAAATTTCTGGGTCCTAGTTATTACAACATAAATATTTCCAACTAACCATCATTTTTGAGGATACTTTTTGAGATTCATTTGACAACTTATGAAAACAATCACTTGTAGAATCCTAAGCAAAAATATCTACAAAACACAAAACAATCTACGGCTTTAATTAATGGAATACAAACTAATAATAACCACACCACTGAGTACTTAACTAACTGCTGTTTGCGGCCTGCCTAAGGCTTCTCAAAGGAATGAAGCATGTACTGCCTGCGCGGCCGTCCGTAATCTTTTATCTATACTGGGTCTGGTATCTCAGTGGTATACCTACATTGTGAACCACAGTTGTAGTCATCTGTAACCATCTATAGGCGAGTTTCCAGTTCACCGTGTTCCGTGTCCCGTGTATTTTAATCACACGGCCGTCCGGACCGTCTGTGACGTGACCGTCTTGTTTGACTGTAGTTTGTGTGGTTAAAAACATTAACCACCGTAACCGAATTGATACTACTATCATATATAATTTTGGCGGCAGTGATAAATTTATGCAAACAATTTCTGACTAGAGAATCA
>JAIPRM010002019.1:0-33105 GCA_025469315.1 Stegophylla sp. TES_Ste_2020 | reverse complement strand
AATAATATAAAAAAAAAAAATTTTTCGAAAAATGTCCAAATTTTTTTTCACATTTTCAAAATTTTCTTGCGCCAAAATCTTTTTTATAGGATTTTCTATCTATGTTTAAATTTTCATAAAATTCGGATCAAAAAAATGATGGTTTCCGAGTCGTTTTTGTCAAATTTTGGGTAGTTTTTTCCAAAAAAAAAAAATTGAAGAATTGAGAAATTCAAAAACTGACCTCTTTAAAGTACAATCTAGAGGCAAATCCGGTTTTAAAGAGTTATTGATCGAAACTTTTGGACAAGTATTTCTATACGAAAAGTTGTACACAGAAAAAAATAAATAAAAAATAATATAAACATCATTGTAAAAACACTAGATTCTTCACTTCGCTCAGAATCTAAAATTATTTATTTATTTAATCTATTTCTTAAAACAATATTCCTATGTACCAAGACTTTACTAAATACTAAATTCGTAAGCACTAAGTGTTAATAAACAATTAATAAGATATGAGATTCCTGGAAAATTTTTTTATTATACGCAAACAATAAAATATAAATCACTTGGCGAGTGGCGGCGTGGTGTCGATAAATTTGGTAAAGCCGCGTTTATATTATAAAATCGGATGAACAAAATAGTTTTTAGGGCAAATTGTCGTCCTCACTGAACAGTCTTAATGTGAATGCAGCTTTTGTAAAATAGGAATTTAAAATAACACTTGCCGCTCATTAACAAACCACAAAACTACTTAATTTTTTTCAAACTAACTAATCATAAATGCAAAAAATAGCATGATACTTACAAAAATAGCAGAAAAACGCAAAAACCCTAAAATATATAAAAATATGCACTAAAAACATTTAAAGATGCATTCCTTTTAGTATAAGTGGATTTATAGCTGACTCTGCTATTTTTTTAGAGTTTTATAAACAAATATGCAAATGCTAGAAGTCTCGAGCCCTGCTTATAATAGTACTGTGAGATTGAGACCTGTAAAGGTGCACATCATAATATGCACACGACTCGATGACATTTCTTAGGGGCCTCATTTTTCTCAAAAACTTTATGACGTTCCCTATACCTACCCTAAGATTGAATTTCAGTCTTAAAAATGTAGTATTTTGGATTCTGAGCAGAACGAAGAATGTATATATTAGTCTTAAATCGCCTATTCAATATTGTTTTCTATATAATTTCTCTAATTTAGGAATAATGCGAACAAATTTTGTATTATACTCGAAAATAATATTAAAAAATTCTCCTGTGATT
This sequence comes from Stegophylla sp. TES_Ste_2020, assembly GCA_025469315.1. Classification (NCBI taxonomy): domain Eukaryota; kingdom Metazoa; phylum Arthropoda; class Insecta; order Hemiptera; family Aphididae; genus Stegophylla; species Stegophylla sp. TES_Ste_2020. The sequence continues at coordinate 31,848 of JAIPRM010002019.1, read as the reverse complement.
AGTAAAGTATAAACAAGAAAGCTGAGCATACTTCGCACCACGGGTATTCTTCGCTTCTCGGCTCAGATACTATTGGTGCGGGTGTGTTGAAATTGACGATTATTATTTTTCTTTACATTATTAATTTCCTTTCCTCAGAACCGTATTATTTAAAAAATGATTAATCGTTTGTTTAAAATTCAACACACCCACAAAGATTATCTGACCCGAGGAACGAAGAATATCAGTGGTACAAAGTATGTCTGGCTTTCTTGTCTAATATACTTAACTTTGCTTTGCTTTTCTTTACAATTAATTTACTTTATTTTACTTCTTTATACTCAAAATATTCATAGAATCAGTAATAATTATTATTTGGTTTATGTAATGTATATGTTGAAATACTTGAAAATTTTCTCCCGGAAAAATTTTATATTATATATCTCTAAAAGTTTACCCATCTTACAAATCTTCGCACGTATCGGCATTTTCCTTCTTTGCCCCAGCCCAAATGCACCACTGTCTACAGCAGTATATTATGTAAAATTATAAGCAGATCATGCGTTAAAAACGGCAGCACATCATCGCTGGCACGTGTTCACCGCACGGGATTTGATGATGGGTTGATCCGTATCATGTCAAGCGGTCAGGCGAATGAAACGCGCGGTAGAAAATGGACAACAGTAATCCTGTGCACAACGGTGGTTGTATACGCGTGATACGGAGTGGCGGCGGCAGTAGAGCGTTTTCTTGATCCCGCGCGCCCGATGGGTTCGATAAAATGGTTTTCATTGTTGTGCGTATAAAAATAAATACAGGATGTGCAAAGTCTTGGCGAGTCGTTTAACATCTTGCCAGCGTTGCGCGCATCGGGTTCGAATGCATCGATTTATTATTATTTTTTTTTTTAACGCATTCGAATTTGTTACATGTCATACTTAAAACGAACGAGCGCCATAGATGCCAGCACATATTTCTATTATCTTTTTTATGTACCGTCTTGTACCGTCACAAAAGTTTCGCGCTGTTTATTTTCGTAAATCTGATATCCGCACAAAATGTATCGGCGGTGTACTTATTATATTGTATTTTGTATGAATTTTAATTTTTTGTCGTTTTTGAATAAAATTTGGTTTTAATTACAACGTGAAACATGTAAACCATAGTGTAAACTGTGTACATTAGTGAATATTCGACTTTTTGTCGAGATTCGCATGTCATATTATAGTGTACATGTAAAGTTACATAAATTTCCGGCAATCGGTTCCAATTATTGTTTTGAGGTGTGCGAAACACGGAATGACCGTAACACCCTGTATATGCCACGTTGTGTTTGTGCGTGTATACCGGTAGATAACGATTTGTCCGACCGTTCTGCAGGGGTCAGCCGACGGATACGTATGCGATTTACCTGTGGGGAGGCGGAAAGGGTTGCTGAAACGAGGCTGTAGCGGCTAAGTCGTTTCCGTGCCGACACGCCACAAAGTTCTACGGGCGCGTTAAGCTTTGGTAGTAGTTTGGTCGCCGCCATCTTACCGCACACTGTGCCAGAAAAGTTGGCAATTCGCCGCTTCTCCCTTATTTATTTATTATTATTATTTTACTTGAAAAACACTCGTTACACCGCGTTATACCCCACACTGTAGTTCGGAAGTGTATTATAGTGTATATTAAGGTAAATTATTATAGCTGAAATTCCAGAGTTTTTTTCCACGCACCAAGGTTTCATTTACTTTTATTGGTTATAGAATGTGTATATTTTTTTCGCTATGGTTTCCCAATAATGACATATACAAGGAATATTTAATGTATTTTATAACTTATAATATACTGAGAATTCTTCTGTTAATTACTACTTAATTGTTACATTTTAATAGGTATCTGAATTCGTTATAAATAAATGCACTATAAATCATTTTAAGTGCGTGTAGGATGAAGGTATACTATATTGAACCTTTTTATGTATTTGATTAAAAAAAAAAAATTATTTTACATCTTTTCAATTTATAACTTCTAAATACTCTATAGAAAAATCACACAAGTAAAGTACAGCTCAAAAACGTTTTCGAAAATAGAATAAAAATATTTGATTTAAAACAAAGTGTCACTCAATAATGAGCGTGAATATTGTCGTTGGCTATTTCTACCTGCGCGTAGTGTTAGGTATTACCATTGATTATAAATACTATATATAGAACTATATATACTATATATAGTACTATGATTATAGTATTTATAATCAATGGTATTACATTGAAATCATTGGATATTATATTTCAGGTGAATTAAAAATAAATCATAATGCGTTGTTAAACAATTTGTAAAACTTATATACATATTTTCAAACTTTAAAAAAATTAATTTGTATATAATACGTTTACTTAAAATAATTTAAATCTGTACTTTGTTTGCGCGTGAAATCATTCGAACCGTTAAGATCAATTTTATCAACCGCGTGCACTCATTAGTACATTATCTAATATACGCCTACCTAATAAACACGTAATTATGTAAAATCAACCGTTTCGATGCGCCGAAGAGAGCATCTCATCATATTGTTTCGCGTGAGAAAGAAAACCACCAACTTGTAAGCCGCTGAAAAGCCTCGCCGTAATAAATGGCCCGTGCAATAATCGAGCCGTATAATATTGGTTGACACGGAAAATGGTTAAAAACGCAATGAAAGAATTCTTACGTGCTTACGTCGCGCGGTCGCCTTAGCGACCGACACCGGGGACCCTCACGTCATGTGACATTTGTCATTTTTCCCCATCACTTTCCCTTGATCCTTTGTCCTTTTTTCACTTAACAACACTTCTGACTGACCAACACACTACGTGTGTCTCCGGGGACATAGGTTTTTGTCCGAGCACAGTGAGTTACAACACGTCTTACAAGTCAACGGAAAAGGCTGAATATATTTTCTCCGTCGAAATTGTAATTTACAATAATATTTCATCGCGAAACAATTTGCGTTCTGTCGATTTTCCCACGTAAAATACCATTAACACATTTTATTGACTATTGAAAACAAATCAATTTTACCAAAACATACGAGTATAATAAATTAATACGAAAATTCGATTTCATTGTTGTTACGAAAAATAATGTACATTTGTTTTAGATTCCGAGTGAAGCGAAGAAGCAAGAGTTTTTACAACGACGTATACTTTTTTTTTTTGTTTACACATTTTCTTATAGAAATACTTGCGCAAAAGTTTCGACAAGCAACTTTGTGAATCAGAATTCTGCTCTAGATGGTACTTTTAAGATGCAATTTTTCAAAATTTTCAATAGTTTTTCATAAATTGGGAAAAATTACCGAAAATTTAACAAAAACGTGTTTAAATTTTTTTTATTTAATTCGAACTATATAAAAATTTTAATATGTATAGGTAAACTATATAGTATGATTTATCATGTCTTTAAAATTCTACACACCCACCAAGAGTATTTGACCGAGGAGTGAAGAAAATCCGTGGTGCAAAGTATGTCCGACTTTCTTCTAAACTTTACTTTACTTTTAAACATTATATTTGGTTAAATTTTTTCAAATCCGTGTGATTACCACTAAAGCTACCATATTTTTTAATTCAACTCTATAAGGTGAAAAGGGGAATTCTGTGCACCACGAATATTACAGTGGTTTGAAAAGGCGACTCTTAAAATCCTTGAAATTCGTCAAAATTTAAAATGCTACCTACACCTGAAATATGAAAACTGATAAAAAAAAAGTTATAAGTAACACAAAAACACTGCAGAGGAATGAAGTCGGGTTATTCGGCTAGTCAACAATAAATAAATAGAAATACAGAGTAATCTAATGCGTTAATATTTATAGGAAATTCAAGTATCCGTAGGCACTTTGATAAAAATCAGTTATCCAATCTCGATTGGTTTCGTGTAAACTTATACGGTATAATATAGTAGAAGAACTATAAAATATTAAAATATAAATAATTTCGTAAGTCCTACACGAGTGACAGTGAAAAAGTTAGTGACGGGCGACGACGTCTGCAGTTGAGGGTACGGGATAGCGCAGTAAACACTGGTTGATCGTGTATCGTGTCATTATTATATCATAATATTATGCATACAGGACAAACAGTGTTTCGTTTAATATACGCTCCGAGAAGACTAATAATAAATTACGGTGGCGTGTAACCGGGTGGATTGTTTGGCGGGCAGATATCGTATTCCATACTATATATATATATATATATATATATATATATATACGGTTTGCTAAACTTGTTTGTTTTCGTACAAGCAGCGGTCGTGTACAAGGCGTCGGCGACGGCAGGACACACGGAAAAGGTAAAGAGGAAAAAGGAAAAAAAAAAGAACAAAAAGAATGAAAACGCTAGAAAAAGAGATGATGCAAACACGTACACACTACAAATATATATACAAACACACACACTCCAGTGAATAGGCTACAAGCTATTACACAAACGGTTGGGATTGTGGCGCGTGGGAAACCGGACAGCCGGCGGTTCGCTTTTCGTTTTCGCTGTTGCCGCCTCGCAGTGGGAAGAAAAATCAAAAAGAAAATACTCCCGCCCTGCATACAATTGTATGTGTGTGTGTGTGTGTGTGTGTGTGTGTGTACGCTGTATACTCGTTCGGAGTGTATAACTTAATTACCCCTTCGGCGTGAATACCGGGCCAGATTATCTTCTCGGAGGGATTACGCGACCGACGCTCATTAACTGTTACGCCGTTTTGGCGCGAACAACCGTAGTTGAAATTGAGAGGATTACATTCGCGTCGTCGTCGACGTTCGCTAGAAAGGAGCCGGGGCTGGGAGTTAGGGATTTCTTTTCGGGGATTCACGTGTATAGGTTACGAGTAAATCGATAAACATAATATTATTATGCAAGTACAAAACCGTTTTTCCCTTTTTTCGTTTAAATTAGGTCATGTAAAACGCGTTTATACAGACCTCCGAGTGAGTTTCGAAATCGGTTATCGTCTTGATCCGCAGAAGTCATTGCACTTATTCAATAATTTCTTATATGTTTATATATTATGTAATATGAATAATGCACATTGAAAACAATTATTAATTATAAACTCTCTGTAAGAAAAGTGAAAATTGTATTTTAATTAAAAAAATAAAATAAATTAGTTTAGACATTTTTTAAAATCACGAGTTCAAAGTTTTAAGAAAAGTGTAATTTAACATTAACTCCGCGTATCTCTTACATATGTTTGTGTTGTATTCCACATAATATTTTAGCGATGTTATTTTTCTTTCTCAATTTCAATTTCAAAAATACTTATTTAGTATACTACAGACGTAGGTAGGTAGACTGTTCAAAACAAAACACTATATAATATGCGTATATATGTACACATGAAAACGAATTATCTAAATCATATGTTATTGTACATACGTGTATTATATACTATATGCGCGGTATTGAACGTAAACAGTCAGGTCGAATAAAAAAAAAAAAAAAAAAACCGAGACAAAATTGTAAAAAAACAAATAACCCATCGTCGAGCAGATGATGGAATGAAAGATCACCCGCAGCCATTTGCATTTGCATACGTTCAAACGTATGTATATTGTAATATAAGGTGCACCAGTATACATGGAGGGCAATTTGTTATGAAAAGTAAACGCTCCTTTAATGCATTTTCGACCCTACTACACCTCAACCACTCTTGTTTATTCAGCAAACCCTTTTACGAGTTATACGTATTGTTTTTCGACACATGCATTTTTAACCCCGAGTAAAAAAAAAAAAAGTTGTCACAAGCTAAAAGCACTCATTCTTAAATGTACAACCTATACGGTACACTTATAATATATACCTATATGCAGATGTTGCCTAAGTATAACAAATTTAATAATTATATCGTTCCCAAAATATGACTTCTATTTTTTATGTAAAATGTAAAGCCAGGATTAAAACTAATATTATCGTGTACTAACAGATGTACGTATATACAACAATGTTATGCTTCAAAAGGGTATTAAAGGTTTTTTGTAGACATTTTAATAAAAAAAAATATTTTTTTATTTTGTTATTAAATAGTGATAAGGATGTAGTGGGTAAATGCGTGTTTACATTTCAATAGTAGACTTTATAGTAAGTCATTTGGTTTTAAATGTCAATTAGTTAATTGAATACAACAAAATTATGATTTTTAATACTTTAAGACGGTTCGTTGGCATTTTAAAAGAAGTTGGTATGAAAGAATATTTTGTATCAATAGTAGATTATAGGTAAGTAATAGTTATTATGTAAATTATTAAAAATAAAATAAAGTGAATATTCTATACATAATAATTTATACAGTTATACAGTGAGGATTCAGGATGCAATATAGAGGACATTTCCTTATTTCCAAATGGTCAAAATTACAGCTTTTTCAGTTTTCTTAATTCTTTGAAATTTTTAAATCCATTTTTCACTTGATTATAAGCCAAAATTTATAGTGATTTCATGCTAATAAATAGATACAATATTAAAATAATTAATAAGTACTTAAATTTACACCAATAATAATCGTATTAATTATGATAATGAAATGTGTACCCAATTATATTGTAGTATAGTTTTTTTGTTAAATGTAGGTACAATTAAAGCTTATTGTCGGATTCACAAAATGGCTATTTTGAATTCTTTCTAAAACTGTAGTATAAAATTTCAAATTTGAAAATTTGGGTCTCCTCCTCTTTCAAAAAAAACTTACCCGTTTTTGCTGTAGCGTAATGCTCTAATAATAAATAAAAATAATAATAAAAAAAAAAGATTAAAAATTATTAATAGAACTAAAATTATTACATTTTTCAAATCGTACTGGGACACACTGTATATCTAGATAATCTCAACACTTAGTAATATTATATTATCACACCCTTTATTATAATATTCACACTGGTGAAAAACGTTTTGTAAAATATGTATCGTCATCGCATCATATTGTATAATAATAAGTATAACGTGTACACTATAAACATAACAAATACAATGTATATGCGTATATATTATGCGTTTTATGCATTTGTAGAGCTTTAATCTCGAGTCCGTGCCGTTTAATAGTTTGCATAGATGATATTATTTTATGTACACTGCACTACACAAATATATACGTCAATATGATATTATAAACTGCACGATGGCGGGTAAATCGCGCGCTTTTTGATCCACCGCTGTCGCCAATAATATTGTAAACACCACGAACGACGACTACATTATTTATTATAATGCATTTTATGCATTGTACGGTGTACAAATTAAGTAGGTATGCGCATGCAAGAGCGTTTAGAGAATAAATTTCAGAAGTGTGGGATGAATTCAGTTATAGTTATAATAAAGAAAAATACAACAAATGCAATTATGAAAAATACACCAAATAAGATATGAAAAAATTAAAAAAAAGACATCATTGTAAAAACACTAGCTTCTTCGCTCCACTCGGACTCTAAAATTATGACAATGAAAATAAATCTAATCATGCAATATTTTCATACCGACACTAGTACCATTATATTACAAATAATCCACATTTTTAACAAAAATCTTATTTTAAATTGTTATTGAAATTTTCTAAAGGGGCACGTTCCCTCGTCGACATTAGGCACCCATGCTTTAGGCATACACGCCAATTTATTTTACCATTATATTATGTACAACAAGACACTGTAGCTCATTGTAAGTCGTAATAGCATTATTGCAATCATTATGTTTGTATATTGAGCCGATTCAATGGTTAAGCTAAATATGGGCTATTTCCTATGACTTGAAAAGAATACGATCCAATATTAAACATAAAAAAAATTTAAATCTTTTTTAAATAAAAATATTTATTTTCACTGCTAAGCATTAAAATTTATTATGATTATCTGTTTCAAAATTATATACTTGTAAGTACTACTTATGGTGACCTTGGGAGGGGGTTTGGCTGAATTTTAAAGAAACGATAAATCATTTCTTCAATAAAACGATTCTAAATATTAATATATATTTATAATAACCTAAATATTAATTTACTCTAAACTATGTTTATATCAATTTACTTCATTTATTAAATAAATATTATAACCTTGATATGACTAAATAAGAGAAAAAAATTTTGTGACAAAAAAAAGGCCACATTTAAAAAATTTTCTTTTACCGAAATATTTTCCATATTATTGTCTATCTATACATAAATTTTCATAAAGTTTGGATTAAAAAAAAAACTTTAAAGCTGGTTTTGTTAAAAACTTATATTATATTTTAAAATATACCAAAAATATACTGGACACCTATTTAGATTATTTAAATCCCAATAATTTCAAAAATGAATTAATACTGCACTTTCAAAAGTTTAAAGAACCATTTTTTGGCACAAATTCTTATCAAAATATTACTTTTTGTTTTTAATATTATTCGAAGTATGAATAACCATCATATGAATCTCTCAAAACAGATATTGATTAACAAATACTACATTTTTAATTAATTTTACAAAAATAATAAATAATTGTCAATGTTATGCATGAATTGTAGTTAAGCACAGGCACAAATTTAGACTTTTGTTACCATTGCATTGGGTAACATAGTTGGCTGCCTTTATATGAGAATGAACATGTTTTTTTGCGGAAAAACTAAAAAATGAATTTAAAAACTGTCATTGTCTGTTTTGAAATTCGTTCAATGAACAATATATAACTAAAACTAAATCGAGAATTATGAAAAAAAAAATAAATTAAAATCGTACGGATTAAGTGCGTTGTAGCTTAATTTTCCTTTGCTTTTAAAATAAAAGGTTCTTTTTAATCAGGTATTGTTTTTAATTTTGTATGGAAAAAAGAAGTTTCGCCTTATTTACAGCAATATTATATATTTTAAAATTAACACAATAATACCTTCATGGGTGCTTTTTGGGGAGTTCAAGGAGGGGCATTTTCCCTCCTCAAAAAAATAAGACAACAGCTTTTCAAAAAATAAAGAATTTTGGAAATCTCTCATTTTTATACGAGTCTTTAGAAATAAAATTTTTAATTCTTAAAATTATGAGCTTAAAATGTTTATACAACTTTTTCTATATGTGACTCACGTTTATTATTTTTTTATTTTTTCTCTTTCTGTGAACATTTTATCATATAGAAATACTTGTCCAAAAGTTTCAATCAGTATTTCTATAGAACCCCAATCACAACCAGATGATACTTTAGAGTGATCATTTTTCCAATTTCTCAGTACTTTTTCAAAAACACGAAAAATCTGTCGAAAAATCAACAAAAAAAGGCAAAGTATGCAATTGCCGGAATTTCTGTAAAATTAAAAATTGCTTTTTAACATAACTTCTAAAATAATGCAGTTAGGGACTTGAAACTTTCACCAACTTCTAAAAACAGTCACGAAAATATTGCATAAAAATTTCAAAAAGATTTGATCAATTTTGAGTTAAGTACAGCATTTCGGAAAATTTTTCATTTTTTATTAGTTTTTATATAATAAAATTTTTTATTTTTGATATTAAGACTTGAAAATTTAATATGATTTCATTGACGCATATGTCTAATTGACCTGAAAAAATCTCGAAAATCATAAGACAATTTTTTTCTCTACAACTGTTTGAAGTTATATAAAACAGGTACTCGTATAAAACTGGTAACTGATTTTTCGCATAATTAACTGAAGATCTGCTCAGAGTCTTATTCTCGAAGAGATTATTTATTGTTTCTTTAACTCGCCCACACACCCACCTAAAATATCCTATCTGAGGAGCGAATAGAATACTGATTGTGCGAAGAACGTCCGAATTTTTTTCAATACTAAATAATAATATTTAGTGTAGCTCAAAATTTTAAAATCAAAATTTTACGCGGAAACAAATAAAATTGTTTTGAACATTTAACTGGGTACTATCATCAAATTAGTCATCAAAACGCGTATTTATTGAAAGCCCGAGAACATCTCTCGTTCTATTTTTCCAATTCGAACACTGGCGTTAAGGGACGTCTGAACCCTACAAAATATTGTAACATACTTAAATATATACACTGTATAATATATTATTATATGCGTATATAATACACACACAGGGGTACAACAGGGATACGTATTATGTTGTGTGCGCGTAAGCACACAGGGTGCACTTTTCGCGCAACGATGAAGTTACAAAGTGAAAAAGCATAGCGCGTCCACTTGGCAGGTGCGGCGGGCGCGTCGCCGGTTAATCGAAATCGCCGCCGCCGCCGCCGCCACCTCTGTGCTAGTGAAATTTGAACGTGTGTTCGTACAACACACACATACACATATACGCACGAGCGCGTGCACACAGACACCTACATACGCGCAAAAACGCGGAATAGGCACCACCGGGCGCCGCGTTGGGTCAGAGATCTGCCGGAACCGTGATCCCGCCGCCGCGGTGGCGGGTGCAAAGGGTTACGCGTGTATACACACCACGAGCAAGCGAGGAAGGTGGTGGTGGTAGCGGGGGTGGTAAAGGGACAAGCTTACGACGAAATTAATAACTTTAGGGCCACCATCACCACCGCCACCACCATCGTCACCGGTCACGAACACCGCGGGGTTTGTCGTGTTTTACACGTTGTTATACGGTGGTGGCGGCGGCAGCGGCGGCGACAGCGACGGTCACGGGTCCCCGCTGCCCGGTTTTCAACACGGTGTACACAGGGGGTGGCCGGTCCCGCGGCGGCCGGGGCCCGACACGCCCCCAGACCAACACACACACGCGATTGTCGCACACCGAGCGCCGCCCTGTACCCGCCGACTTAGTAACAGCACCACCGCCGCCGCCGTCGCCGCCGCCGCCGTATTTACGCGGCCGCGCCGGATGTACTACCACCAGCCAGCGCGTTCGGCCACACACGCACACACTGTACCGCTCTATTCGCTTCTTGGCCCTGGCCACGGTCAAACTATCAGTGCACTCTGCCGCCGCAGCCGACACCGCCGCAACGGACACCGTATACAATATAATAAAATTATATTTTTATAATACATACAAGAAGCATAATATTACATACGAGTACACGTCATATACTGGTAAGTCGTCGCGGAATCGGTGCACAACCTACGTAAAACGTTATTGTATTAAATAACAGGTCGCGTCGAATATTACGTTAAGAAGTCACTCAGTATACCGGGGGGGTTTAGGGGTTCAAACCCACCCCGAAATTTTTCCGAAAGTTCATTATTGCAATATGTACGTATAGTACTATTTTATTACAAACCCCCTGAATTTTTTTTTGTGTACTTGCCTGTTGAGGGGTGTGTTTAATGTCCCAGATTTTTTTGGTGTTATCGAGAGTATCGTTCCGATATTCGCCCCAAGATGATACTTAAATTTTTGAAATAAATTTATTAAAATATAATCCGTATTTATTATTCAATAATAATTATTATTTAACAAAAATTACATTCGTTTTATACAATTTTATGTCGTGCGAAAATATCATGATCGAAAAAATTTGCTCATTTGATTTGGTGGTATATGACTTGACCTGCGGTACTACACGAACTGTGTAGTTTTAATTTGAATATAATTGAAAAATTTCTAGTTTAATTAATACGTGACAATTATTTTGTCATGAATGAATTTAGTTTTAATTGATTATTAAGTGTTAAATACAGAAGTACTAATTTTTTTCTTCCTAAGGCAAATTTTTTTGTAGATCATTTTTTTCGTTACCCAAAAATTATTTTGTCTCTAGTGACGCAGTTTGATCGTTGCATTTACGTGCAGACGACCAATGGCCACAGATTTAATTTTCGCGTACAATTATTATTATTATTTTTTTAATCTCGGTTGTCGTATTGTGTTTTCTTTCTCCAGATACCATTTTCGCCTGTTCTGGACGTTTCCGACATGGATTCTACCGTCGTTGGTGCCGTCGCAACATGATTTGACGTGTAGATAATGGGAACAGGTAAGTCTGCACGTATACATAAATATCATTGATTTTAGAATATACTATTAATTAAATATGCCATTAATTAATTAATATAATATTTAGTATATTTTAAAATCAATGATAGATACATAGAAATTACACAGGCGATCGCAGTTAATTTAACAGGGGTCTTATATTTAAATTGAATGTCGAAAGCGCGAAAAAACAGAAGTTTATTAGCAATCATATTTTATCTTATCTTAATTTGAAAATATGACAAAATTGTATGATATTAAATATATTTAATATACCAAATAAATTTTGTCGTCAAGAAGTTTGCTATAAAAAATAAATTACATGTTTAATTTAGTTTCTGAGTGGAGTGAAGAAGCTAATGTTTTTACAATAATGTTTATTTTTCCGTGATCACTCTTTCATACAGAAATATTTGTACAAAAGTTCCAACCAGCTACTCTTTGAATCAGAATTTGCCCTTTAGATGGTACTTTAAACAGGTAATTCTTCTAACTTCCCAATAGTTTTTCTGAAATTTGGGGAAAACTACCCAAAATTCGACAAAAACGCCTTTAAAAAAAGATTTTTTTATCCAAGCTTTATAAAAAATTTTATAAAGATAGATTATAATATGAAAAATATTTTGGTGAGAGACAATTTTTAATACTAGGGCGAGAAAAATGTTTCTTTATATATATATTTTTTTTAATCAAACTCCCCCTTCCCGTTTTTAGTCACTATATTGGGATATAAAACTGGCAGAGTTGAAAATACCTTTTTTTTTGTAATATTAATACACTTCATAATTTTTAAGTTAAATTGTCTTATACAAACTGAAGCTTTGCTTAGAATCGTTTCATTGAAGAAATAATTTATCGTTTTTTTTTAAAATTTAACACTCCCACCATGTTCATATGAGAAGCAAAGAACACTACAATGATGTGAATTATGTCCGTTTTCTTTTTATGTCATCAAGTCACAAAATTTTAAATGTTAAAAGAAAAAAAAAATTTATTTTAACAATAATAAAATTATTTTGGGAGCCAATAGGGAGCAAAATATTCCGTTAACTGGTAAATACTCTTTTTTTTCCCCAGATATTCACTTATATATTATTATACATTATATTTTTATGTCTCATATAATTAATGGTGTCAACAATTTGCGCGTACAAATAATGACGGTATAGTTAAATATTATGTAATATATATATATTGTTTTTCTTTTTTGTTTAGTACCTACTTATATAAAATTCATAATGAACAGTTTTGCTCTCAAAGGAAATCGTGATTTTCCTCTGAAATAAATATACTCTATAATTAAGTTAGGCCATCTGAATGTAAACAATTATAAACATTCACAGTACAACTTTATCGAGTTTGGTACACCATTTGCATTTTGTTTGACTTTCATTATATTAATACTTGTGAATAAAATGTGACATTCACCAAGTCCTTGCAATGTGATTCTTACATCATGTTTTATATAGCTCATATAGTTATAGGTTTGTATATACCTGCATTTCAGTTGGTGTCTAAAACTTACAGTATTTTTGAACTCCTATTTATTTAATTGGGCTCACTTGTGACTCTAATAAGTTAAAATTATATTACTTTAATTTATTTATAAAAGTATAAAATATTTTAATAACTAAACTATAATATATAAATAATAAATATATATGACTTACATATTTTTACATACTATATTTATTATTAACTGAATCAAGATAAAACATTAAATTTGATTATAAATACATTTTTTTAATTCATATATTATAATATTAACATGACGTCTTATTTTCCATTTATGCACATAGTCCACCAAACATACTATTAGAGAGGATTTGGATAGAATACACCGATCGAAAGATCATAGTTTCTTCAACTCAGCTTTTTTCAGTTTTTTTTCTATATAATTTATGTGTGTATGTATTGAATATAATCTTATTTAACAGTATGCTAAAGGCAATAAATTAAAATAACGATTTTGATCAAAAAGTTAAACTTGTAGTACCTATCTAACTTTTGACAATATTGAAAAAATCCCATCTGAAAATGATTTCAATGTCTTTCAATATTGTTTTAAGTAATTAACTGACATAATGTCGCATAATGGAGACTTTATATTGTGTACATAAAAAATCAAATTAAAAAAAAAAAAAAAAAAAATCACAACATTGTTTAAACAAAAATCACTTTTATGCACAAGAGTCATTGTCGTTTATCGTTAAGTTTCATCACGTTTTAGAGACTTTTTATTTTTATAATTTTTTTATAAAGGTTTTTAATTGCCTTCCAGGTATTTGTAGTATTTTAAGATGCATCTATTTAGAATTTAACCATTAAAAAAAAAATATTTACCTTTAGTATTTTTATAAACCTATATATGTTAGATAAACATGCACTGAGAGAAGGTTTACATAGGTAATGAAAATTGTTTTATTTTCTAATAGTATGATTGATTCGAAAAATGTGAATATTACGAGAAGCAAAACATTTTATTTTAATATATTATACGTTTAAAAGGGCATAATAATACCAGAATTTTATTATAAGCGTTTACATTTTGAACTGATTTTTTTTTTTCGCGAAATAACGATTTTTCAGTTAAACCCTTATAACATTTTAAATTTAAAATAAGTAATTCAATTAATCCAATTTTATTTTCCCAAAAGATGTCCTTATGTATTTCTATTTATATGAAAAATATTTGTAAAAATCGTCTCGATGACTAATTGTTTACAAACATTTAAATTTATAATTAAGGCATAAATGATTGTTAATAAGAAAAAAAAAATTGCATGATTTCTTTTCATTATTATTTTTTTTATTTAACAGTTTCAATTTACGTATTATTATGGAGAATTTCATATAAGATTATTTTTACTTTAATTTACATGGAGTTTTAAATTTCAAAATACGGCGAAATCGTTCATTTTCACGAATAATTAAATCGACATGGATTAAACATACTCAGTATAAATTTGACAGTAATATATCTGTATATGACGCAGAAGTTCCGCTCAAAATCGTTTTATTGAAAAAGTTATTTATTGTTTCTTTAAAATCAACATGCCCACCACTTGTATCTTATCCTAAGAGCGACAAACATCTATATCGTGTGAAGCATATCCAGCTTCTTATAAATTGTAAATTAATGAGAAACACATTTTTGTTTATTAATTATCGATTTAATAGTTATTCGATCGTGGATTTATATTTCTGTGAACCTGCTGGGTAAATTAAACTTTCGATAATATAATGCACAGATTAAAAAAATAATGTAATATTTCACTTATATCAAGTTTGAATATACTTATTACTTTGTATATACAAAATATATAATCATAGATACAGAAGCGCCGAAAGTTCTTATAATAAATCCTTATAATTCGGAAAATAAGTAAGTTCTCTTGAAGCCGTTACTTAACATTTCTTATAATCAGTTGATCCCGGACAAATACACTTGCGCCCGGTCCTCAGAATCATTCAACCCCTTTTTAAAAGGATCGCAAGCACATCATAATTTCTATTATTGAAAAGTTTTGTTGACCTTTTTGTATCGTCACAACCGTAAGCCTTTCTTTTCGGATGAACTCGGAAAGCCCGGAGAAGATTAGGTTATCCCGCACAAAAGGTGAACGAAAAAAACTTTAAACGAGACTACTCATTCGGAGCGTGCACAAAGTTCGAAAAGCCTTTAAAAAAAAAAAGGACTGTTTTATTTCTTTTTTTTTTTTTTTTTCATGATAAATAATAAATAAACGAGGAAAAAAAAAGTTAAACCTTTCATCAATTATTATTTAACGTCGTTAAGAGAACTATACAGTCACCCTTTTTCGATTTTCATTCAAGTGGTATATGGGTCATAAATATTAAATGCCTACACACTGAAGTTATAAGCGAGTTAATTTAAGATGAAAAATACGTCACTAAAAATTAAATCGAAACAACGCTTTGTTTTTGATTAACAATAATGTCCATCGAACGTAAAACAATTGAAAATAGTATCGATTGAATATTAGTAATTCTGTAGCAGAAATTCGGGTTTATTGCTATAGCGTTTAGTTTTTTGGCGTCAATTACATTTTAATACTTCAAATTAATACAATGCAGACTTCTGTTAGATAATATTGAAAAATTCACATTGTTGATTTGTGATTTATCTTAATTTGTATCTACAAGGAATAATTTCGTTGTCTCGGTATTGAAACTTGGCAATTATAAATTAGTAGAAAAATGAAAACGAAATTCGACGTGTTTCGTTTAAATTCAAAGTCTTAAAACACGTCTAGTAGTATACTTTAGGCAGAAGTTTCAATATTAAACTGTAAAATGTCGCATATCATCACCGTCACGCCACACCAATTAATGGAACGGCATGAGAAGCGTATTTTTTTCTATGGTTGGCGGTTGCGTAAAACAATATAGATAAGCCATAAGGCGTTGAAAGCAGTTAATTGTTATTCAAGCCATATTTTAGATTCTGAGCGAAGCGAAAAAATTAATGTTTTTACAATGATGTTTATTTTTTTTATTAGTTTTCTTCTTTTTTTTTTTTATGCGTACACGTTTTTGTATAGAAAACTTGTCCAAAAGTTTCGATCAGAAACTTTTTGAAACCAGATTCGCCTCAAGATAGTACTTTAAAGAGGCCATCGAAATTCTCGACGGAGAATTTTTCGAAATTCTCAATTCTTTTCTCAAAATTTGAGAAAAACTATCCGAAATTTGACAAAACAACTTGGAAACTATCTTTTTTTTTAATTCAAACTTTATGGAAATTTAAACATAGAATAGATAGACAATATTATGAGAAATATACTCATATAAATATGAGTCAAATACTGTTGTTGGGTGTTTTGAAAATGATGATTTTTATTGTTCTTTATATTATTAACATATTTCTCTCAGAATGACATAATTGAAGAAATTATTTATAGTTTCTTTAAAATTCAACACGCCCACCGAGAGTATCTCGAGGAACAAAGAATACCCATGGTGTGAAGTATGTCCGGCTTTCTTGTCTATACTTTACCTAATTAGGTAAATTATAATTAGTAATTAATTTCTTTTGGGAAACCAGTTGCAAAAATAACGAGATCTCTGGGTAAAAACAAGTAAAGTTCTTTAAACCATTGGGATATTTTATATTCATAACAGGCCGGTTCGTATTATTTTTGAAATAATTATGAACAACAATAACTTGCCGTTGTTTCGTGTTCTCAATTTTGTGGAATATAGTGTTATATTGTACTGCAAATACACATGTTACAACGCGCAAACATGTAGTGGCTTAGCCATCCTACTTGTCTCCCCGCGAAAAAAAACTTAAAACAAAGCCTCTTGACTTTTTGGCGATATCAAAGGGCTATAACATAATTTTGTGTCGTTAAAAATAAATTAACGCTCAGGCCCCCTCTGATTAAATTTACTTTTTACGCCTATGGGTGTAATGATTCACAGTGACTATATAAACGACGATGTCGAGCGGGTTGGTGGTAACGGGCACGTTGACAGGGTTAGCCGTAGTTTCGAGCGGGGGGTGACAATACAGGCGAACTGCGGGGAAAAGTGACAATTCTGCTGCAAACCACGAACTTTGAAAAGTTGGAAGCCGGCGCTCTTCATATGGTACTATATATATACACACACAATACAATACGAGTAATATAATATACTGAGATGCTGAGACGCGTCAACCATTGCGGCGGCCGTTATGCAAAACCGTTGGAAAGTGTGTTCGAGTTGGCCAATTTTATGCGCTGAAGTTCATCCGTTCTCTCAGAATTGGCTTGCACACCGGTTGTATACAGACGAAAATTTGAATCGTTACACCGTGCACAAAATATGTCTCGCGGTTATTTCAACGAAAATTCATTGTACCTTAATTGTGAATTTTGAAGGCGCTTAGGTCGAGAATCACTGATGTAAAAAACTTAAAAGTGATTTTTTTTTCTCTTACGATTATGAACGTCGATCAAAAGAGATAATTCGTATCAAAACAAGCATTCCCCGTACACATACATTCAGTCAATATATATGTATCTATTCAGGGGGCTAACGATATTGGATTTAAGGTTATGAATCAAGCATTAGAGCAGGGATTCCCAACCTTTTTTACTTGGCGGCACACTTGATCATTTTATAAATTTTTACGGCACACTTTGAGGTTAATGTTAATTTTTTATTTTTTACAAACACTTTTTCGTATAGTAGAATTTATCGATCTAATTACACGAGTCAATGTAGTAAGAGACAGAGTAATCGAACAAATTGTACCTCAAAAGTCTAGTTTGTGTTACGTTTAGAGAAGTGCATGACGCGAGAAGCTGGTGATCGTTCATTCCGAAATATTTATTTTAATTTTAAAAATGTATGAATCTAAAAAAATACCGCTTTTTCTTGATATTATTATTATTATTATTATTATTGTCACGTACGTGCCCGATTGGATTGGAAAAACTTGATGTTCATATTTTGAATTTCGCGCCCTCTCGGATTTTCGAAATGGACGCAGGCGCCACTCGCTGTACACCTCGACCCCCCTACCCCAGGACAACGTTGGTGACAGTGATATAAGGCGTATAAAAGTCGACGTAACTACAAACTCTATATTGTATTATATATTATCGTATATTAAACTGCATCTAGTGCGCGCGCGGGGAGTACACTAACTTATATATACATATATATATATATATATATATATTTAATAATAGGACCGCACTCGGAAGAAAGGGCTCGGCGTGTGGTTTATTAATGAGCTTGTTTCGAAATCCGCTTATACGTCAGCCACCGCGAGCGTCAAGCCTTAAGTAACTTTATACTACGCGAATACACCGCCTGATGATGGGAGACCGCCGACGCGCGTTCTGTTCTGCAGAGCGGACGTGCAGTGTATATTATATTGCTAACTTCGTAACGCCACAGCAGAGCGTCGTCTCGGCCACACCGCTACCGCGACGATACCCGCGGAGATTCCCCCGTACAGGGTATAGACCAGTGGTTCTAAACCGCGGAACACAGGCGTTTCGTATACTTAGGGTAAAGTGTTCCTCCGAAATTTAAAACTCTGTGGAAAAAAATGTATAAAACGAACAACATTTTTAGCGTCGTCGACTTAACATTTTCATTTTTATCGATTTTTAAAACACAATGGTGTAAAATACATGTTGACGGAAATCAGGAAGGCTTGGGATCTTAGCCCCCTAAGTCCATTCAAAGCCTCCATATTTTTCAAAATATCAATATTGTAAAGAGAGGGGGGGGCTAAATCAAACAAAAAATATGTTACCCTCCACCCAAAATGTTTATCCTAATCCTGCTATTGGTCAGTAGTGTATAAAGGTGAAAAATTATCACGTTCCTCGAAATGCTTATAAATTATTATGTGTTCCTTCATTTGAAAAAGGTTAAGAATCGCTGGTGTTGACGATCGCACGAATTCACGGCGTTATGACGCGGAATGGGCCGACGTTACACGTTTTATGAATCGCCGCCGTGCCTGTAACTACATTGGCGCAATTAAGACAAAATATTTGGGGGGGGAGGGGCTAAAATGTTTATTTATTGATTTAGCCCTCACAAAGTTTATTGACCTCAAGCAATTTTCAAAAAATCTGGGCAGATTATGAATGGTTTTGAGGGGACTTAACTCTCTTAAGCCCTCACCTAGTCGCGTCTAAGCGGCTGTAAGGGTTCTGCAACGTAAGATTTACCGTCAAGCTAAGTATAGGCGTTTGCCAGCTATACGGCGACAAATTTTTAGGAGCGACGATTTCGTGTTAAAATCTCATAATATATTTAATTAACTTATAACTTATAAGTTATAATCGTACGTTTTTACGCTTCAAAAGTATTTTTTGTCTTATAAACGTTTACCGAGCTAACCTACAATAAAATAGCGACAATTATCGTTTTTGAATTTTTTCGACTACTGGAAATTTTGGTCTTTTAAGGTTAAATGTTTGTCTGTTTCTTTTGACTTGTTTCTCTGTTTATTTAAAAAAACAACTCTAAAATGTATCGATTATTTTAGTACTGCAGAAATGTGTTTATAACCATTCAAAACATACCTAGATAAGTTTTATAGAAATGTACAAGAAACACCAGTGCGCAATTCTTTTTAATGTGCACGGTGTAAGTGCATATTTTATTTATATTTAAATTTTAAGTGTATAATTTCACATATTTTTCAATATTTAATAAAAAAATTTTCTCGATATCGGAAAAAATTACTTAAGTGATTATAAATATTATTTGATATTTAATTCGTTTAAAGACAAGCTTGAAAAGAATTAAGACTAAAAAAAAAATAATGCATTATTAATAATAGAATACAACGCAAATTTAAATTTAAAATTTTTTGGATTTTTAGAGTAAAATTAATGTGTTGTGAGAGTATATTTTAGCATATTTGGTACATTTTCAGAGCATATTATATGAATGCATGCATATTTTTAGGGTTTTTTAGAGCTATAATAGTCCCCCTAGCACTACTATATAATAAGTATCTATATTTACAATATTGAATCTATTTTTTTTTCGATACTGAAATTACAATAGGAAAAGTAAAGTACGCTTTTTGTAAATAAATACGTGTGTTAGTCATGAATACTTATATATTGTTCTGGTAATAATGGATTTGCAAATTTTATCTCGTGAAAATAGCAAAATATTATTCCATTTGGAATTATTTATCGACAGGAAGGGTTCGAACCCCTACCCCCCACTCTCTTGAGCCTACCCCTTATCTACGCCTATGCTGATGTGTACGTCTTACGCGTCTGTTCTTGACGCGAGCGCGAATAGCGAGTTCGCGTGTGCCCCGAGGCGGGAAACTGCAGCGGCAGCGGTGATGATATCGCGACAACGCGACTAATGGATGTTTGGCGCGGGCAAAAGTGCGCGCGAGGAGTGGATGTAACGCCACCTCCATTCGCTCTCCGTCCCGTACGCTTGGGCTGCTCCGCAGGAACCGTGTCGTGAAAAAGCTATGCCAAACCGCGTACATTATACGCAGCTGCTGTGTGCCCCGGTCGCCCGCGGCCGTTCGACGGCGACGACTAACTTTCGTTGCCGTTCGCAGCAGCCTCGGTCCGACTCCCGTTTCGCCGCCGCCGCCGTTCCGTTTTGTCGAATTATAAGTTTTTCTTTTTCGAATAAATCTAGTTCGGTGGTTCCCAAGCGGATCTTTAAACGGGATTCATACGTTCTGAGCGAAGCGAAAAAGCTAGTGATGTTTTTACAATGATTTTTACTCTATTTTTATTTTTTTCTGTGAACACTTTTTCGTATAGAAATTCTCACCTAAAAATCTCGACCAGTGACTTTTTGAAACCGAATTTGCCTCTAAAAGTCTATACGACACTTTAAAGAGGTCATTATTTGAAGTTCTCAATTGTTTTCTCGAAATTTGGGTAATAACTAGACGAATTTTGATAAAAATACACTCGGAAACTATGTTTTTTATTAATCCGAACTTTATGAAAATTTAATCATAGATAGACAATAACATAAGAAATTTTCTGGAGCGAGAAAATTTTAGAAATGTAAAAGAAAATTTGGACATTTTTTTTTTTAACACTTTTTTTTCCTTTTTTTTATTTAGTAGATAAAAAAAAAAATGAAACAAAGTAAAGTAGAGATGAGTAAAGTATAGACAAGAAAGCCAGACATACTTTTCGCACCACAGGTATTCTTCGCTCCGCGGTTCAGATACTCTTGATAGGTGAGTTGAAAGTAACGACTATTATTGTTTTTTATATTATTAACTTCTTTCGTTCAGAATCGTATTATTTTTTATTTATCGTTTCTTTAAAATTCTACTCATCCACCAAGGGTATCTGACCCCAGGAGCGAAAAAAACCCGTGGTGCAAGGTATGTCCGGTTTTCTTGTCTATACTTTACTTATCTTTGCTTTACTTTACTTTACTTATCTTTAGTTTTTTTAGGAATCACATTTGCTTTTTGGCGTTCAGAAAGACGGTGCAATTAAAAATCAACACCATTCAGTACGCAGATCAATTGGGTTCGATTTTGAGCTCGTATAATATATCTGTTGAATTTATTTTCAATTATTTACACAGTAAAGCAATGGTTCTCGAAATTTTTTGACTGGCGGTGCCCTTTTTAATAAAACTAATTAGCCTTTTTTTTAGGTCAAAATTAACGCGATCGTTGCAATGAAGTATCTATTATAATTTCATTAAGTCGATATTAAACCTACATTTATTATCTAATTAAGCAACGCAAAACGTCAATCGCACCATCATAGGTTGACTTTAAAGTTTTAACGTCTGTTTACGAAATTAAAGAATATTTTCGAGGATTTTTATAAAATATTGCTTCACTAAGAATTTACAACTATTTAAAAAAATATAAAACTCGAACCCCTATTAATATCTGTTATATCTTTGACAGAAGTTATTCTACGAAAATTTTCAAAATATAAATAAGTGATGTATTTGGACTCGTATATAACCTATTTAAACGCATTTTCAAGCTAGTATAACATAGCCAGACGTTTCAAAAACAAAAAATTAAAGCAAAAGTCATCAACATCCGGACCCTAGACTTGCCGGATCGTTGAACTAAACGAAAACAATACAGTTATCGTTAATAATTAATTTTCCAATAGAGTATTTAATCGCGGGACAAATGTGATACCCGCTAATTTATTTATAGTTCATTACTTGAATAAATGAAAACAAAAGGGCGCTGCTAAAGCCGATCGTTCATTAATATGCATGATGTTATGTCAATGCCGCGTGTTCTGTTAATGTATTGCATAATATTATACAAAATTAAAGGATTTATTTTGTCACGCAGGAGATCGATTATTGGACATCCCGTGCAAAGTTTGTGGGGACAGAAGTTCTGGCAAACATTACGGCATTTATAGTTGTGACGGTAAGGATTATCATTTACATCGCACCATTCGTCATTATTCTTAGTTGATATTTTCCCCCGACTTGGGGCTGACTCGAAATGATGTCTATGTGGGGCAGGTTGTTCCGGATTTTTCAAAAGAAGCATCCACCGGAACCGAGTGTACACGTGCAAGGCACAAGGCGAACTAAAAGGCAGGTGTCCCATTGACAAAACCCACAGAAACCAGTGCCGGGCCTGCCGGCTCAACAAGTGTTTCCAGTCGGCAATGAACAAAGACGGTGAGTTCGTGTGAAAATTTATATTTCATAATATTATAATATGGAATTCATTCTTTAAACATCAATTATTATTGCTGAGCGATTTTTTTCACAAATTTAAACGTTCAAATAAATTCGTTGAAAACACGTCATACTTTCATAATAATAACGCATGCAAGCGTTTGAACAAACATAATATATTATATTTTTATTGGCCTCTGAAATATTATATTTTCTCGCGGAAATTTATTACATCAGTTATTTTGAAGAAGGCATCATACATTTTAGAACGTGTATTTGTGTATTTATAATTTTAAGCACGGCCAAAAAACACCGCAAAAGCTACTTCAACGGCGTCCCGCGACAAAACTGTTAATATTATGCGTAATCATGATTTTGTGGTGCCATCGTGACAGATCATAAAATCAGTGGCACCACATTGTGTTTGCGTTGGGATTTATCGTTCTTCGTGGAAACACTTTGGTTTTGAATTCGTATATAATACAAGTAGTATACATAGAAACGCGCTTTATACAGTGTAAATATTACACAATATATGTATACAGACATTAAAAATTCAAAAATTAGATTTTACTATGATGTTATAAAAAAAAAATCTTGAAATTCTCTTTCGTATATCTAGTTGAATTTATATATAAAAGTTTCGTCCAGCAACATAATAGATCACAAATTGACTAAAATTTACTTTAAATACGATTTTTTCGAAAATTTTAATTTTTTCCCCCCAAAACAAGGAAAAACTACCTTAAAATTGAGTAAAATAAGAAAAATATTTCGTAAGTAAACTAGAATTTCATGGGGCTGATTTTAGTACCTAATTTAGTTGTAACTCCAAAACTAATAATACTAGTAAATTGAAATCTTCACTAATTTTCAATAATAGTGTATATATATAAAAATTGAAAAAAATTTGATTACATTTGAAATAAATATAGAATTTTTTTGCTATTTCGATATTTGTAAGTTTTTTCTAATAACATTTTTATTAATTTTTAATACTTCGAGCAAAAAATATAATCCTGAACCCTCCCCCAGTTACGACCTTAATGCATATAACGTTACAGATAAGGTTTTCATTAAAATACCAAACGTTCTTTATTTAGAACTATCCAAATCGTTGAGATAAATACTGTACTTGATTAATTGACCATTGACATGACGTGAAATTTCTGCAAAGCATTTGTTGACAATTTTTAAGACTTATGATGAATTTAAGAAAACATACGTATAATATGATAAATAATATGAAAAAAAAAATAACTATAAATAAATCAACAGTTAAATAACTAATATTTACATGAGACAAATGTGAATTTAACCCTTTTCGTATTTTGCGGTAAAATCGGTTTTTAGCTCGAAACACTACTTTTCGAAAACGGCTAGACGGCAACACGTGGTCATAACACAAGACGTGATAATAAAAATGCGCAAATAATTTAATGTTGAATTCCGAGACATGTAAACGACTTTGACCGTTTAGGTTTTCGGTGCCGTTTTACGTACGCTCGACCTCCATCCGCCGCTCGTTAGTGGGCTGACTAAAGATTTTCTTACGTCCTTTCGTTTTATTTTTTTTTTTCCCTCTAATTTCTCCGGTGTTGAATAATGACCCGCCCCCGAGCAAACTGCCTAG
This sequence comes from Stegophylla sp. TES_Ste_2020, assembly GCA_025469315.1. NCBI lineage: Eukaryota > Metazoa > Arthropoda > Insecta > Hemiptera > Aphididae > Stegophylla > Stegophylla sp. TES_Ste_2020. The sequence continues at coordinate 7,175 of JAIPRM010002019.1, read as the reverse complement.
TTTATAATGTCGTTAACGCGAAGTCTTCAATCACGCCAAGTAAAACCTCTCTCTCCTCTTAACTCTATCTCCTCTCTTTAATTTTTTTTTCTCTCCCCCCCCTCCCCCGTCTTACCCTCCTCCTCGTTCTTTGATAAATGAATCGCGCGTTTCGCGCAAAAAGCTATATCGTTCCTCCGCGGCGGCGGCGTAGCCAATTTTCGGGCTTCATTGAAAATTCTCCGACTATTCGCTCTCCCCTCCGTAAATAATACATCCCTTTCGCGCCTCTTCGACCGTGTATTCCAGTGTGTGTGTGTGTGTGTGTGTGTGTGTGCGTATATGGGCGCCGTGTATATATACGTGCGAATTTTTGACAGCTGATAGTTGGATTAACTGACTTACCAACGGAAAAACAAGTGTAAAATAGACAAGAAGGGTCCGATGACTTGATGCAATTCAAATGTGCAGTTCGGCAAACGATACCTATTTAAATAAATACGGGGAGCGATTTTCTCCCCATATACTTAACGTAAGTAACGCGCGCGAGAAAACAAGTATAATATATATAAAACCTATAAGTGTCGCTCGCTCGCATGTTACGATGTCCTTTTTTTTTTGTTAGTCTCCAAATAAAATTGGTTTTTATTGACACTTAATGATGTCTTTTTACGTTATAACGTGATCCTAAAATGTTGAATTAAATCAACACTTAGTGCGAGGTATTCATATGCTTGGACGTTTTTTAAACCAATTCAATTTTCACTGTCAATTTGTTTTTATTCTGGTATTTCTTATTTTTTTCTTTCCGTTTTCTTAACCTCATAATGATTTATGAAATCGAAATCGGTCGTTAATGAAAATAAAATTATAATACTCTAGGCTAAGTTTATTTTATTTATTTACGTAATAGATAATAGGTTTTTTATTTTAATTTGTGTTTATATTATATAGATTGTAAGTGATAAAAATGTACAAACGAAAACAATGGTATCTCTGTGTTTATAGTTATATTAAAAAAGAAAAAGAAAAAAATATGGGTGATAAATTATTATAATATGGGTGCCAAAGTAAAATGTAGCGAATTATACCAAAACATATCGCAATACTATTATACATTGTTATTGAAGAAATTTGAAAAAAAATCTGTAATAATTTAATTGTTACAATTTTATTCCGGTTACAATTTTTTATTTTTTGGTTGTCTATACGTCATACCAAGACCGTAGCCAGCATAACATTTCGGGAGGGGTTTAGATTATAAATTTTAGGTTTAGATTATTTTGACTAAATAAATTAGGACAAAAAAAATCTCAACAAAATCTGTTTGCCATAATAATAATTACATTATCATGAAGTTAATGCAATTTTACATAAAATAATACTATTAATTATTATAATTGCTATATAATTTTATTTATTTTGATTTAAAAATAAATTTCAGGGGGGTTTGAACCCTGAAACCCCTCCCCTGGCCACGGCCTTGCGTCATACTTGAGTTTTACCACATTTGGTACACATTACCACCTACACGTGGAATTTATTATTAGTTTTTGAACGATAGATATTTGATTCTTAAAGATCAGCTGCAGTTGTTTCGATCAAAAATCGATTGAACAAAATATTATGCCCGTATGCCTGCAGCGGAGGATCGTTAGCTGAAACAATACAGAATTAACGTTCGTTTTGAATATTCGTGGATCAAAAAGGTATACGCGTATGTAGTCGGTCGCAGGATTATTTGATGAAAATAAAAACGGGAGAGTTTATGTTATACGGGTTGTTTTCTCGAGTTAAACATAAAAAAAAAAAAAATAAATCATCTGGGCGACATCATATTCTCCGGAATCCGTTTAGCGGAACGAATTTGCGAAATCACCAAGTTTCCCGAGCGGCAGTCTGTGCCAACACACAACGGTGAAATGAAGGTAATTTATTTTTCGAATAAAAATAAAAATAAATAAATGAAAGGAAAACGGGAGAATATAATATACAATTGTATTTGAATACAATTCGGAATAAATTGATATGGGCGCCCCCGCAGTGAACTGCTGCTGATGATTTAGACGATATCAGAGGATACGCAAGCCCTGCAGGTATATATATATATATATACGATAACAAAAGAACCGGGGCGACGATAATCGCACGGAGACAGTTTTCAATCAGCAGTAAATATCCGTGAACAATGAAAACAACCCTCGAATATATTAAATGCGTGTGTAGGTATCGTTGCGTAATCCGATGATGAATTATTGTTATTGCTTCCAGGTATTTGAATATCATAAATCGAATTTAAATAATATGACCATTCTTTACTCATTTTTTCATTTTTTTTATCGTGGCCGATTTAATAAAAAAAAAAAAAATGGTGAATCCATGAAATAATAATATTATTTGAAAAGCTCAAATTAACAATAATAAAAAACGCGCACCATTACATCATGACAAAAGCTATATACATCGCACGTGTTCCGTGATTTCCCTAGCATTTACAAGAATATTCAGTATGATAATATTATAATATGTTATAAATGTGTATTATTACAACAACAAAAGCAATAAAAAACAAATTGTTTAGGGTCACCGCCAAAACATTAAATAACTAGTTATTTTTTTATTATTATCATACAGTTAACAAAAATTTGAGGATTCTGGTGAAAATGTACGTTTATATTCATTAAGTATTCATTATTTTAATTTTAATACAATAATAATTATAATTTATATAATAATTTGACACTACTTAATAATACTATCATAATAAAAGAATCGCTTAAAACCCAAACAACTTTATGAAAGTTTAAACAAAGATAGTAGACAACAATACGAAAAATATTTTGGCACAAGACAATTTCGAGAATGTGAAAAAAAAATATCATTTAAGGAAAAAAATTTAAAGTAAAGTAAAATTAAGTAATTTAATTACCTAAAGTAAAAATAAGTAAAGTATAGAAAAAAAAGCTGGATATTCTTCGCTCCTCGGGTCAGATACTCAGATATAGGTGGATGTATTGAAAATGACGAAAAATTATCGTTTTTTATATTATTAACTTCCTTCGTTCAGAATCGCTTTATTGAAGAAATGATTTATTGTTTCTTTAAAATTCTACACACCCACCAAGGGTATTTGACCCGAGGAACAATTTTATTAATACCCGTGGTGTGAAGTATGTGCGGCTTTCTTGTATATACTATTTATTTTACTATACTATACTTCTTGTTATTTTGTGTTGCTATGGCGTAAATATAAATGTAACATTGTAGTATCGATGAAACTATAAACGGACTGAATAATAATTACACAAGCCGTCACAGGCCAGAAATTATTTTGAGAAATTCTTCAAAAATTTGTAAAATTTTTAATCAACATAGTACCTATGTACTTTTTGGTAAATAAAAAAAAATAAAAAATATTTCAGTAGATTATTAAATTGTTTCATAATATTATTAAGTAACCTACATTAGTTTAGAGGTCAGAAACTTCTTGGTCAGAAAATTTAAATACTATTTTTAATTTTTCAAAAGATTATTAGCATCTTAATATTTTGGGTATTTTAAGAAAATATTATTCCGGTCTCTAATGAAGACAATGTGTATTATATTTCTACATGGTAAATAATATTCTAGCCGTACAACACGAGCGAGGACCCCGAAAACCAAAGTTGCACCATCATCTCCATCACCACCATCATCATCCGATGAAAGACTCGCCGCAGCCCGTGGTCAACCATCAACGACAGCCCGGACACATGCAGATGAACGCCGCAGAGCACATGATCCAAAAGACGTCTGCGGCATATCCGAAACCGCCGCCGATGGAAGCGCCTCTGCCGCCCGTGCCGCCGCCGCCGCAGTCACAGCAACACCAACAACCTCCGCCACCGCCACCCATGCTGTTGCCGCCCACGCCACCTCAAGGACCCGTGTTCATGGGACAGCAACAACCGCCACCGCCGCCGGGACTCCTGCAGATACTCATGTCGGCCGAAAAATGTCAGGTGGGTGAAACCGAATTCGCAGATATTTAGAGAGATCATCGTAGCGTGGTGTGAAGTTCCTAAAGTGAGAAGAGCTATGAAGATGGGAGAAAGGAGGAGTGGTTGCCCTTGGCCCCGACACATGCCCATAAATATGGCTCGTTATGATTGATGGAAATACCAAAATTAATGATTTTACTAGTTCGTGTTGGTAACATAAAAAAAAAAAAAAAAAAAAAATGAGGATAAAAGGATTCTTTGGAAATAATCTCCGAGTTCCAAAAATTCCGCGAGTTGGACTAAAGTGGTTTGTAATATAACCGTAACAGTTAACGATCAGTATACTTAATTGTCATTTTTAGAGTTTGTTTATAAATTTCAATTATTTAGCATACAGTTATTTTACATTTTTTTTATGCAACGATAATGATTATTCGGTATATTTATTTGTAGAAATAATAACAACTTAAAGTAGTTACTAATCGATCACTTTTTTTTTTTTTATATTCGAAATTTTTTAAAATAATATGTCAATCGTTTAACTCGCTTCCAACATTATCTTATTGATTTTTTAATTTTATACAGTATTATGATAACTGTGATAATAAAATTAAAAATCATTTATTTTTTCTATTTATGAAATATTCAGTTACAAATAATATTCAACATGTACTAGCAAAAAAGTTTTCTGGTTTGCAACGATTCCGTCTTTAGCGTTCTGTTTGAAAATATAGAAAAGGTACGCTATTGTTATTGAAAAAAAGAAAAAGAAGATTCCGCGCGTTCCATCGCATCCTCCCAATTCAACCACTGAATATAAGTAGTTGCGCTCAAGTATTTCTTTATGCATTTTAGGATTTTATATTTATTTTTTTTCCCCCGGACACAATATGCACCACATGAAATATATTACAAAATATATTGTTATATCTCCTGTTAAACATTTATGTATGCGAACGTCAAACACTATAGTTTATGAGTATTTAGACGCAATAGCGAATCCAGAAATTTTATAATTAAAATTTATTATCGTTATATAATGCTGAATAAAACTAGTATTTCTCACAAGTCACAATGTAATACATTTTTATATAATAAGCTCAAGGGAGAGGTATTTACCCTATTACCCCCCCCCCTTGGATCCACCACTGTTTAGACGTTTTTTACCGCGTTTGAATTTTACCCGTGACGTTTTTCTCCGGATATTATAGTTTATAACTACCGACCGTAACTTGATATTTTAGATTCTGAGCGGAGTAGCTATGATGTTTATTATTTTTTTTTTTTATGTTTACACGTTTTTTTATAAAAATACTCGTCTAAAAGTTTCGACCAATAACTTTTTAAATCAGAATTTTTCTTTTGGCAGGTAATTTTTAGAAATGTTCAATAGCTTTTCCAAAATTTTGAATGGATCAAACGCGTTTTTCTACTCGTGGTTAAATGCGCATGAAAGTAAAATATATATTTTTTACAAACGTTTTGAGTTTGAATTACGGCTCAAATGACGGTTAATCCAAATAACGACGGATTTCTTTTCTTTATTATTACGTTATGTATCCAATATTTAGTTTTTGCCGTTCCAAATTATGACTTTTACGTTTTTTGTACTTAACATTTTAAAACTAATGGCACCCCCACTGAATACGCCCATATAAATGATTTCATTTGCAAACACTTTCGGTTTTACGATTGTGTAAAACGAATATCACGTCATGACTTTACTAAATAGTACCTGTACCTAAACTCAACACATCAAAAATTAAGAATATTAATTCATTATTTATTGCGTATATTTTCAACGTCATATTATAATAATCATACATTAAAATCCAAACTTTTTTATCATGATCAGTATTATTCAATACCGTTTTACTGCTATCCTCAGGGATTCTTCGTGGGTTGGCGAAAAAGAGTGAATCGATGGAAAAGGGATAATTGTATACTGTTTTGTACACCGCGAGGGATCCGGCATGTTACAAGTGTTTTTCCGCGAAAATCCATTTGCTTCCCGCGTGTGATCAAAAACGGTCAAACGATCTGCTACGCGTGTGCTCGCGCGGCCGTGAAGCACGAATAATAAATACAACTCAAAATACAACGTTTTGAGTCGAATTCGGACGTTCAGCAGTCGGCTGACGATATAATAATAAGAGTTCGGGACTTGTTGCATTTGCATATTATTCTTTATTAATGACAGCAGAATAATCTAAGTGAGAGATAAATTTCATTCGAGACATAATGGATTAAAAATACAAAAAAAAATTTGTGCATATTTTTGCGTATTTTTCTATTTATTTTTTAGGAAAAACGCATATTTGACAAATTTGTAACATATTTACGCGAATTTATAGCATATTTATGAATTTTTAAATTTTAAGCTTAACACATTCATTTTAAAGGTCGACGTCATTTGAGATTCTGAATGGAGCGAGAATGTATTGGTTTTACATAACTGTGTGTTTTTTTTCATTATATTAAAGAAATGATTTATTGTTTCTTTAAAATGTAATACACCCATCAAGAGTATCCCACCTAAGATAAGAAAAACACTCATGATGTATGTCTGGTTTTTTTTATTTCACGGTTACACGTCGATCAATATACCAAATCGTTGTCTGAATTTAAAATATATTAAATTTTATAAAAAAAAAAAAAAATTAAGTTGCATATTTTTACGCATATTTTAGTTGTTTTAGGTGCATATTTCCAACTACAGCCAACGCTAGATAATTCAAACTTTCAATAATTCGAGACCTTCGGTAATTCCGAAGTAAATGCTCGGTCCTCTGAAAATCACGTGGTAACTCGAATAAAAACAATGCATTTATAAGGTATACAATTCGGTAGCTCGAAATTAAATTTTGGAAAATCTGAAAACTAACACGTGGCAATTCGGAGTATCATCCGTTCAACCCTTGGTGATTCGAAGTTATATTCACCAAAATATATTTTATAGTTTTAATACGTTTTATCTGTATATTCTTATAATCTTTTTGTCGTTAATTTCCTATACAATCACGTATTATATATATTATAATTTGATTTACATATAATATAATATTATTATACAGTTTAATTTAAAATTTAAAAAGCCGGACATATTTCGCACGATGGGTGTACTTCGCACGACGGGTGGTATTCTCTTGACGGGCGTATTAAATTTTAAAGAAACGATAAATCATTTCTTCAGTAAAACGATTCTGAACGAAGGAA